>VYZV01045446.1:144993-283080 GCA_013401275.1 Pandion haliaetus
AAACCTAAAAAAAAAAAAACCCACCCAAAAAACCACCTGCACTGTTGTTCACTCATCTTCAGTGCCGTGAACAGAATGGCAATTCTCATGAGAAAATCCAGATTCAAACTGATCTCAATTATCAAATGTTTTACTCATCTGCTTCATTGGAAAATACATCTGTTTACTAATACTTGGGGGCACTGTGCTAGGCAGCTCTCACTTGTTCTGTTGCTTTGCTTTTGCATCAGTTAGCTTGGCATAATCTTGGCATTGGGGTTGATAGGTTTCCATCCATTTCTCATTCCATGTAACAATAGGTCCTAGAATCAGAAATGAGCCAATTTCTCGTGCTACTCTTTATCACACCTTCTGTTTATGTGATACTTTCTTTTCATAGTGTCAGGAGCATCCAGCAAAGTTCCTTCTTACACATCAATAGCTTTTCGAAGGTTACAATAGCATTGACTCTATATGCTCACCTACTAATTAAAAGGACTTTTTTGTCTTCTGAACACGTAGAATTAGCACATTCCAAGGCTGAATGGTACGAGCACAGAGCACAGGATATTTAAAGTTTCACTTTATTTAGTATTCAGTGTATATCATTCAGCAACCACCATTTGAAAAGAGGCCAGAAAGTAATTTTAACAATATCACATGTGAGAAAATGATTCAAAGTTTTGGAGAGAGAGAGAGGATTCTGTAATCTCTGTGATCTAAAACTGAACAAAGGACGTGACCTGACGTATTAAATACAAGACAAACAGATTCCTGTTACTTTCATTTCTGACTCCTCAGAAAGCAGGCACAGCAGGCATGGATCTAAACCCACCGTATTATAACATCGTTAAACTGAGTAGCTGATCTTCAGCAATGCAAAATAGCCCAACAAGTGAGCGCAAGTAAAGGGGCTGACCTCCCCCTTCCCACTTTTGACCTGAGGGACACCCTACTTGGCTGATCCCCAGGCACAAGGTAGTGGTGTAAGGACTCTTCAGGCTTCTGATGTGTTTCTGTGGCCCTGAGATGTCCAAAGGGCCCTAGCTTTTGCTGGGAGGAGGGGCAATCACTTCTGGATTTTAATTTTTTTTTTTTTCTATAAATGCAAATATAGCCAATCAGAAAAATGCAAATTTGCAGTTTGAGAAGACAATGGCTAACAAATATTTTAAGGTTATTTGGAGAATTTTTGCTTGCATGTTCTTCATGTACTGATTAATATTGAAGATGATACTGCATCTCTTCTTAGCGCCTTCACATATGCTATTTCATCAAGTACACTCCTTGTATTTTAATCCAGAAACTAAAATTCAGTAGTAATTTTTTGTTGTTGTTTGCTTTTGCACTTTTTGTGGATTTCACAAATTTCTCACTTGTGATCAGTCGATGCTTTTTTAACTTCTTTCAGAGTAGTAGCCACATAGTTCTTTCCAAGGGACGAGAAGAGGGTAATAACTTTTGGGAGGCCAATCCTGACTGTTTCTGCGTATTGTCGGTCTGGCTGGTGAGTTCTTCATAGGAATATTCAAGGATTCCACAAACACAAGGTGGCAAAAATGTGCCTCTCAGAAAAATTATTATCCTTTTTTTTTTTTTTTTTTTTAAAACTAGCTGGCATGCTTCAGATGAAAAGTTTGTTCATTTCTGCTGTTAATCTGAAAAATTTGAGTCGAGAGCTTGAGCATGTACCCGACAGATAATCAATGCCACATCCCTTTAAGTGGCTGCTATGGCTTACGGTCGGTATCAACAGCAGAATTTTAGGGCTGACACTTTCTTCATTTCCATGTGCAGTGTATGGACCTCATCTATTCCTGGTTATGACATGCTTTGCATCGGTGCAAACTCTGTAGGCTTCAGCAGAGACAGATCTGATTTGTAGTGGAATTAGTTAGCAGAGAACCAGGTCCTATGCATACAACAACAGTTTCGTGCCACTCCACTGCTGTCGGTATTCATTGCCAAAGAACTAGATCCTTTTATTTCAGCTGGCAACAAAATGAGAGAGATGCGTACTGCAGAGCAAAATAAGTCAGAACCAATTAACATTTGTACCGTTTGCTGTTCTCTAAGAATCGTTTAAGGATAATTCTGGAAATTCCAGGGTTGCAGGTTATCTGCAGTATATTCTCATTTATTAACTGTAGGCAACTGAGACTGGAGCAGAGATGTAACCAAAATGAAACAGCAAATACACAATGGTTACCTAGCAAATTAAATAAATATGCATTAATTACTCATTTTCCTCAAGTGACTCCATATTGTAATAAGACTTGGAAAAAGAAATTCTCTTCTTTTCCACATGTCTGTGGTTTCTGTGTGTCCAGATAAAATAGCAGAGCATTGTATTAGTTACTGAGACTGAATCCACATAAACCAGAGGTTTTGATCTCTCTGAATCTGTTTGAAAAGGAATTATTCTGGTGCCTTTCTGAGTATGCATGAATGTAACAATTATCACTTCCCTTTAAAGTTCAACCCTGCTGCCAAAGGGAAAGTTTCTCAGTGTAGGGAATGAGTAAACAGTAGCTTTTGGTGGCCACATCACTCCATATAAATGAACTGCTTTAATTGATTCTAAATGCAATTAAGTAAAATTATCTATAAATTGGTAGACATATCCATGACTGCAAATAAAAATTGAGTCTTCTTGAACAGGCTTTCTTCATTCTGATAAACATCATGATGTCACAGCCTTTGATTTTGTGACTAATGTATGAAGCAATTCCTTCCAGATCAAGACAGATATTCACACAGGCACACCAGAGCTTTTCCACCTTCTGTTTCAGGCAACAATAATCACCCTGGAATATATGTAAGGAGCTTTATGAAACCACTATATGTGCATTCCTTAAATACTGTGGAGGAAATGTATGTATCCACCATAAATCTGCAAATAGACTGTGATAAAATGGACATAAAGTATGTATGGAAATGCAGGATGCATAAAAAGTGTTTGGACAAAGGATGGATCAGACAGTGCAGGGAGTTATTGCAAAAAAAAGCAGATTGAGATACTCTCTTTAGTCAGCACAGTCTAGTCAGAGCTCAAGCGAAAATGATCCCAGCACTCTCGCATGCCTGCTGGGTCGAGCTCTCCACCCCAGCACCCCCCCACACTGTGCTTAGCCCCCAAGTCCCGGGGAAGCGAGCTGGAGAACGCGTGTTGGAAGAGCTAGGGAAGAGACT
This sequence comes from Pandion haliaetus, assembly GCA_013401275.1. Taxonomy (NCBI): domain Eukaryota; kingdom Metazoa; phylum Chordata; class Aves; order Accipitriformes; family Pandionidae; genus Pandion; species Pandion haliaetus. Next base: position 148,165 of record VYZV01045446.1, read on the forward strand.
CCTGTTTGTAAGTCGGGAGACTCTAGGAGTTTTTATACCAAGAATAAGGTTCCTCTGTTAGGTTTTGCCATGCAGAATTTTTAAATTATGCGCTAAGAAATTACTGCTAGGGGATGCGTGTGTCTATATACCGTATGAATGTGGTTGATGTCTCTTTGGGTGAGAAGGACCTGAAGGAAGACAGCACAGAGCAGGGAACAGCCGAGCTCAGGGAGGCCAACGGGTTTAGATGCTAGCTCAGGGGAAAAGAAGGCTGAATACAAATTTGTTCTGTTCATAGCGCTCACTGGTACCTGGCACTGTGCTCACATAATTCATACTTCTTTTCATGTTGATAGTCATTGCCAAGGCTTGATTTTTGGATCTACTGGTTACGTAGGTTTTTGTTACTGTCCTTCCTCTGTATTAAGATGCACTGTAGGGATTGTTTATGATTATTATTTAACGTTTATATTGATTTTTTTTGAAGACTGCCTTTAAAAGAATTACTCCTTGTCAGCCATGCTGATATAAAAGCATAGTTACTATAATAATGGCCTTTGAATACTGTCCATTAAACTTTGACATTTAAAGTGTTTACTGTGAATACATATTAGGTTTCTCATTAAAGACGAGGTCTGGCTTTCTTGATGTGACTCTTAGATTAAATCAGTCTAATCCAAAATAAATACAGAGATGGAGAATTCATAACAAGCCGCCTTGTAGATTCTCTGTGTGTAAACCAGCAACTGCTTTTGTGGCAGAAAGATTTCATTTTAGTGTCTCCTCTTTGGCCCTCAAGAGAAAAAAGAAAAAAATCTATTCATTGTGTATAAAACCTTTTGCACTTTGACATAAGTTCTTCCAGCAGAATCCCTTTTTTTTATTGAAACAAACTTAAACCATATTCCATTTCACAAAAGCGAAATGTGCTGAACATGTGCTTTTTAAAATAGAAGCATGTGCATCCACTCTCTACAAGAAGATACTTTCTGAGAGTAGTCTCCTGGGAAGGTCCATTACCCAAAATCCAGCGAGCACAGGAAAAGGGTGAAACAGTATTAGATCAAGCTTTACTAAGCTGGATGGCCCAGGCTGTGGAATAAGTGATATTTAATATGTGCACTTTGAGGCTCCTGTTGAGTGCCCTGTTTGGTAACCCGGATCAGGATGCTTGTTTAGTGGATAAAAGTGTAACTTTAGAAATTGGCAGGAACTTTCTGTGCTTGGCCACCTGTACTCTCAGCCAGATACGGTGTAAGGAGACTCAGAAAAGCACACTTTTCAAAGTTTGTTCTGTTTCACTTCCTTACAACTGCCAGGTTCAAAGAACCATTTATTTAAAAAAAAAAAAAAAAGGCGCCTCAGTTCAAAGATGCATTTATAAAGCTCACTAGTCTTTATGATCAAGCTCATACTTTGTCTTCCCATTACTAAAATAATACTTTTAACCTGCCCTCTTTTTCCCCCTCTCATCTGTTTTGTTATGAAAACATAACTATAATGAAGGTCTCAGGCATTGTATTTTCCAGACAGTATGATACCATAAGTAATAGAAAATGGGATATTTTTTTTTGTGGAGTTTTTGCTGTCAATAATAATTGTATCAAAAATAATGTGAACTCCCACCAAAGCCTGCATAGTCAATCAGCATAAAGTATTAGCACTTCAGGGACACAAAGGCTCTGAGCCTGATAAAAGAGATTGGACTGAGAATTTTGACCTAAGAATATAATAATGTCTTCCAAGATCTCATTATGCCCGTGCCCATTCGAAACCATCTGGGGCCCAGAATAATAAAAGGAGTGGTGTGAATTTATGAACCCATAGATCTAGCCATACCCCCTTGGATATTGTGTTGGATTAGTAGATTTACTGCTAATCCAAACACTGTGGGCAAAATTATGTCTTTACATCTGCACTGCGGATCTCCGAGAACTGCAGTAAGTTAAATGTTTGAAGGGTTGACAGCAGCTCCCCTGCTTCAGGCACAATCTTCTGGCACCCTGCCACCTTCCCAAAAGTGCAGCTCCTCAGATGCACGTCCTCCACGTCCTGCCGTGGCAGTTCTCCAAAGGGAGATGCTGCCTGGCAAATGAAAGGGGGCTAGTGAGCAAAAAGTCACTGCTACTGCCTGTAACAGGTGGGAGCGGTGTCAGCTCGGTGCAAATAAGGCACAGTTGGCATGGGGAAGATTGATCCGTCTTCTTCAAGTTGCCTCAGGTGCAGAGCCCGAAGAGAAGAGACTCTACGTTTAATTGGGGATGTCTTCAGCTAAATGAAATAGTCAGATGCAAATCCTTTTCCTAAGGGGCAGCCATGTGGACTTGTGACCTTTCTTTGAATGGTTTGGAGCCCAGAAATCAATGATTACACTAAATCCATAATTATATTCTTTTCATCTGTGGCAGGGTACTGATAGCGTGACAGATGTGAGACCTTGAAAGCATGGAAACTTCAAAGACCGCTGAGATGTGTTAGACACCATGGACATGTGGAGCAGTAAAAAATAAAATTAAAAATAGAAAAAGACAGCTCTACCAATGCTTTAGGTGATCTCTCTCCTTCACATGTACATGTGCACACGTTTACACACATGACTTGAGCCTCTGGAGCCCCCAGGGAAGAGGAGACAGAGTAACTGCTGTAAATCAGCAAGCCTTGGCCAACTAGAAGAATTAAATATTTTAATAGTCATCTTGTTTTGCCTCAAGAGGCTTCCCAAAGAAAGAAGGGCATGGGCTGGGTCAGGAGACATGGCTGGAGGCACTGCCTGGAATTAAGAAAGGTGAAAGTGTACCGGTATCTCTTATGCTGCTGCTGGGTAACACAGCCAAGCTGGTTTGTTCTTTTAGGAGACGTTTCTCAAAAATACGTTTTTGCCTTTAAAGAAGCAGAACTCTACATTATTGTTGGTTTTGTGTTTTGTAATAAGATGTTGCAAGAAGAAATACTGGGTTAGCCTGAGGAGGGTTGTCGGCAGGGGACTGTAAGGGGGGAAGCTCAGCCTTCACACTGTGGCCCCCAGGCGGAATGATGCAGGTTCCCACCTGGGAAAGAACATGCCTGGGGGCCCGTGATCCCAGAGATGCTCCGTGGAGAGGCTGATGTGAAAAGTGTAGATAACCACAGAGCTGTGACAGGTAGTAACTTTTAATTTTACTTCTCTCTTAAGGCATGAGGGGAACTGTAAGGGTTCTGGTCTGCTTAGGTACAGCGTGAGAGGGGAGGAGGGTGGTTAGCAGTGTCAAAGAGACAAGGATGGCAGGAAGACAAAACAACTCGTATTAGACCAACTACTTTAGAAAACTGGATGCTTGGGTGCTGTTATGGGTTTGTGTGGCACGGTTTTCTTTGGTGGCAGGGGATGGGGGCTGCAGAGATGGCTCCTTTAAGAAGCTGCTAGAAGGTCCCCGGCGCCAAAATGTCGGACCCGCCTCTGGGAGGGGAGTGACGGTGGTAGCGCCTCTGGGAGAACAGATTTAAGAAGGGAAACCGGTAGTGTGGGTGTTGGGAAACGTGAGAGGAACATCTCTGCCGATACTGGAGTCAGTGAAGGAGGAGGGGGAGGAGGGGCACCTGAGGAGGCTGATGGCCCTGCAGCCCGTGGGGAGACGGCAGGCTGTCCCCCTGCAGCCCAGGGAGGTGAACGGTGGAGTGGAAGCTCCCCAAGATGGCCGTAACTCCATGGGAAAGCCCAAGCTGGAGCAGTGTGTGACTGAAGAACTGAAGCCCGTGGAAAGGACCCGCGCCAGGGAAGTTTGTGAGGAAGAACTGCAGCCCGCAGAAAGGAACCACGTTGGAGNTGACTGAACCCCCATCCCCTGTTCCCCTGCGCCGCCGGGGGGAGGAGGTAGAAAGCACCGGGAATGGAGCTGAGCCGGGAAGGTGGGAGGGGTGGGGGGAGGTGTTCTGATGTTTGGTTTCCCTTCCTAATACCCTTGTGTTTTGTTTCTGTTTTGATTTGTAGTAAATTAAATTGATTTTGTTTCTTCCCCAAGTTGAGCCTGTCTTTTGCCCGTGGCCATAAGTGGGGAGTGATCCCTCCCAGTCCTTGTCTCGACCCACAAGCCTGCCTTTGGATTTTCTCCTCATCCCAACGTGGCCAGGCGAGGGGGTGGGGGGTGAGTGAGCGGCTTCGTGGTGCTTTGTTACCGACTGAGCTGAAACCACGACAGGTGCATACATGATCTTCACTTCTTGGTAACTTGTTGTGCTGTGGCTTCTGGCACAGAGAACATCACCTGGCTGTCAGCGCTGCCCTGGCACATCTTTAATTCCAGTAAGTGACACACCACGTTCCTACAGCTGGTGTAATTTTTGCTGCAAGTATATAAAGTGAGATATGTTGGCTAGGGAGGATTGTGTTATTTGTACAGGAAAATGAGAAAACAATGGCAGAGGTAATTTCAAAATGCGTTATACCATCTTTTCTGTTGCTGCTTATGGCTTAGGGTATATATGAGTAGAAGAACGGCACACTAAGTGGTTGGGGGATTTAAGAGCGAATGACTGATGCGTGACCTATCTGCCAATGGTGAAGCAAGTCCACGGGTCCAGGTACTCCGTAACTGAGAGGAGGTAAAAGTCACCATGGGTACAAATCTGTAAAAAAGAGATAGTGTTTCCCATTTACCCCGAATTCAAAATTTTTAACTTTTCATCTAGTGTGGTGACTCGAAGTCTTTGCAGGTGGAGAACAAATGCTTTAGCAGGGAAAAGGAAATGATGTTCCCAATGTTTCTTTGGTATTTGCAGCTGTGAATGTAAATGAGTATCTTACCGCTCATCATACTGGAATAGTTGAGGGGCACAACATGGATATTTTTTATTTATTATAACTTCAATAAATAATAAAACTATTTAATATTCATCTATATTATTTATTAATAATGTTTGCTTCTTGAAAAATTCTGTGTGAATTAGAAATTTTGGGAGTACTGTTAGAAATTAATTTGCCTGAACTCTGCATGGGAATGTGTCAAAAGCACATGGTAAATGAAATGATTTGTATGTTCCTGGCATTACATGTTACACTGATACTCGTAACTAAATGGTGGATCAGGAAACGATAGTATGAAGTACACAGATAAGATAAATTGAAGATTTGTGGAGGTTACTGTCAATACAAGAACCCTTCATAACCATATAATTCACTCTCGTGCAATTTCTTAACATTAAAATGTGGAAACTTAAGTTGGAAGTGATGAGGATCTTGTTTTTTCTGTAAAATTTGGAACTTGAATATCGGGTTCCTCTTTGAATTCCGGTGTAGAAATCTCAGAAGTAAAAAAAGCACATGAAAATACAGGATCTCCCCAATATTACAAGAATTATTTAGTTTCTAAGGTAAAGATCAGAAGGCTTATCTCTTTAGCCTGATCCTGAGATCACAAAATGCTGGACCGTCACTGATCTCTGAGTCTGAAAAGCCCGAATGATAACCTGAGCTAGTGTTCTCTCTTGGATAGAAAGCCCAGATTTGGAGGAAACATCCCTTAAGAGGATGATTTTTTTCATAAATATTTGTGGGTTGAAGCTGTTCGAGTATCTCTAAGATCAGAAGTGTCTCATCAGAGATGCATCAACAGGCAGAGTGTAGCAGAAGTATCCAAGTGCACATGAAGTTTCTGTCATGCATGTAGAATTTATGGATTACTAGTGAAGCTTTTGAAAATAGCCGAATTTGAACACACCAGTAACTCCAGCAGTTTCCCTCCACTCTCCCTGTGCAATCCCCAACCTGAGACAAGCCCTTCCCATCATCTTTCTCCTTTGCCGTTTTTAATATCCACTTACAATTCATTTTCCTAATGATCTTTCATTTGTTTCTCTCCTCATTTCTTTCCTCTGGTTCTGTTTCTTCATCATACCACTCCAATGGCGCTGCTTAGCAGGCATGCCGAGCATTTCTTTTCCTGGTCACCAAAGGAGCGTCTTCTGGAAGGCCACTCACGGAAAGTCAGCCAAATACTTGCGGAGAATTTAAAGATACCTGGTCAGAGCCAGTTACTTATATCTCTTAGGTCTGCTTCTTCAAGGCAGATTAATTGTTGAAGTGATTCACCAGTTGCATATGTGTTTTATAGCCATTTTATCACTTATGTAGACTCCTGTGAAAGGAGTATCACACCCGTTCCTCAAAATATTCAAATCTTACCTTTTCTGACTAACACAGGGGGCACCAAGATGAACAAACTAGTTATACATGCATGGAAAGTAGCAAGCTGAAAGTAATTGTGTATTCAGTTTTAATGGAGCTGAATCTCCTGCTGAGATTTCAATATCTGACAGCATTGCTTTCATTGCCCCAAATGCCCAACCTTTTTCTAATGTTTGACCTTGGGTATGATTATATTTCTGTATGTATCTCAAATGATGCAAAATCATTTGCCTATATCAGTCATCTCTTGCTGACAGTCCTGTTCTAGCTCATGGCAGAAGAGAGCAAGTCTGATGGCAGTAACAATAGCTAAAATGAGCTTTGATAGATGTTTCTCCCCTCTCAATAAATACATAAAGCATCTCTATAATGTCATTTTGTTAACTGATAAACAACAAAAGGATGAAGGCATTCACTGTTAACTCTATTGCATGTCATTATTTTCTCATTGCCTTACTTAGTGTATATAAGTAATGGTGACCTGCAGAACAGAGGACAGGACTGTTGCTTTCAGTGTTTGTTATTTCTTTTCTTTTATATCCAGAGGCCCACCTGCTAAACGAGAACGGTGCAGGTGTATGACAGGCTTTACCACAGCAGTTTTGCCCCAACATATTGACCTGCAAAGCTGGGTCCATTCTTGGTGTGCTCTCAATGTGATTTCACAAAACTCATAGCACCAGCTTTACACCTCTCCGTGCCTGAGATCAAAGTGCCGCACCAGCTCCTTGCAGAAATGTAATTCTTTGTGCTCATCTCTTGTTTTGTTTTGTTTTTTTTCCAGCCCATCTAACCCTATCCCATTATTAGGCTTTTGCTACTTACTGTAGAGAAGCTCCTGTCTAAGGCACCGTGCTGGGCAGGACAGAGGTGGGTGCAAGAGGCAGCCCCATCGGGCACAGTGCGGTGGGTGGCATTTACAGATGTGTACAGCGGTTTGGGGATTATATAACAACTAGATTACCGGTGTTAAGGAGAGAACAAGGAGTTGCATCCCACTCCTTGTATCCCTGCAATGAAGTGGTCATCGGAGAGGAGTGGTGCTGGAAGCCTTGGTGGGCGTGATGAAGAGGGGCTGCCAGATAGATGGGGACAAAGGGACCGTTTTTTAAGTGCAAATCCAACAGGCAGTCTCAGTGTGATTAATGTTCCCGTACTGGTAATGAAAGCGTATCCCTGAAGAGAGAAAATTTGATAGTGGGCTCTTTTTTTTTTTTTTAGGTCTGTGTAAGCTGGGCACATTATTTTAATAGTACACCATTTAAAGTATTTATCTTAATTTAAAAAAATAATATTTCCCTTGTTGTTTGCAGTTGCCCACTAGAAATGAAATCCCTTTCCTGACTGAGTATCCTTTGCAATCCTGAGCTGGTTGTTATTGCAGGTTGCCTCGGGAATACCGAGTTACTGAGTTTCCGACTTTCTTCAGAAATACTGAGGGGAGTTTAACAGCATTTGAAAACACAGATAAAGAAATACATGGACCGTGCAAACAAAAGTAAGTGGGATAAAGAGAGATGTGTTTACTAGAGTGGTGGAAAAAAAAAAAAAAGCTCCACAAAGAAGCCCCTTGGTCTGATTACAAGTCTTGTTAGGGATGCAGAGCACTGGCCAAGTTCATTGGAGTTTGAAATCCCAAGGGCAGTTTTGGGTTTCTTTCTGCAGACTCCAGAAAGTGACTTAATACTTCATTTGAAACTGTGCAAAACTTTCTGTTGACTGACTTTACTCCCTCTTCAAGCAGATCTTTAGTTTTGCTCGGAGATTTTAACCCAGTACAGAGGAAGCATAAACAGATGGAGATCTAAACCCCCAGACTAAACAGAGAGTTTCACACATGTCTAGATGGACGTGGACAATCTGATAATTAGTTTGTCTGAATTTGCAAAGTAAAGAGGGCACAGGTAGGCTCTGTTAAATCTGCTATTGCTGCACACCGCTTGCCTGAACGCAACCTCTCTACTTCCCAAGAACAAGGACAAATAAAGGGAAATACAGGTGTGTGTTTGTAAAAGGGGGTAGAGATTTAGTGCCATGAACTGCTGCTAGACAGCAAAGCACAAACTGCACCGTGCTCTTGTTTAAAAAAAACAAACAACCACCACCACCAAAACCAAAAACCCCACCCAGACAAAAAAAAACATCAGGTGAGGCAGGTAGCTGGGGTGTGTGTCTCCTGTAGGGCTGTTCAGAAATGGCATTTTGGAGCATTTTCTGTTGCCCTGTTAACGTTTCCCATTCTTCTGATTTCGTTTTGGAGCCCTGACCGTGCTCATCCCTTGCATCCTCCAGGATGGCTTTTGCCGAGCACCATGCTCCATGCTGACATCCCCCCAAAAGGCATTGCCGAGGCGGTGCGCGATGCATTGCTTTCACTCCAGAACAAGCCCAAGCGCGATGCCGAGGCGGTGCCTGCCCCCCTGTAATCACGCCGCGGGACCTGATGCTGCTTTGCCAGCTGAGCTGAGCCACACGTCCCTGCTGCCGCAGAATTAGCGGCACAGGACCGCAGCCAAAACCAGGCATATACACCCCAAATACTACACAGCACTGGGGACTCCTTTTGCCGGCTGTAGAAAAGGAGGAGAAAATTGCAACCGCTATGCTTATCTAAGGTGTAATAAAAAAAAAAGTGTGCTGCTTGAAGTTAACTCAGCAGCACCAAGTACAAGGTGGGCTTCAGAGACGGTGGTGTTTAATATTCTGTTTGAGGATGCTGGCCCTAACGCCAATATATTAATAGGTGCATCGTTCCAGGAGAAAATATGTTGTTTTAAATGTAAGTGAAGTGTTAGCAGTCTAATAGATACAGTGATAAGGTGTTAACTCTGACCTCGTAATTAAATGTAAATACAGCTTAAGAGCAAAGCAGGGGACTATGTAAACAGGTAAAGGAGGAAATGTGGCCTGGTTCTTTTCGTAATGTCTTTGTTTGAGCTGTAATGGTAAGAGAGGATTTATTAGTCAGAATAAAAAGGCTTCCATGAAGAATTCATTAATTTATGCATTTTACACAAATGCAAGATATTGCCTTCAACACTTTTCTGCTTTTACTTTTAATAAATGTCCCTGGCAAATTTACTTTTACTTCTCCCTCACAAACATTAGACTGCTTCATTAGTTACTGTTGCTTAGTTTCTTAATATTAAGAGTCTTTCCTCTGAGTGTCTTTTATTGCGGCATACAATCTTAATAATTTGTGGAAAAGATGACATTTCCAAAGAGATCAAAATGCTTATTGGCCATTTATTCCATTCTCGTGTATGCCTTGGCAGTGGCACAGTCCTCTGCCTTGTCTCTTAAGGTAATATATTAAAACTGTCAAGCTACCAATCATTAAGGTACCAGGAGCAACCACAGCATGCAAAATTATTCTGCTTTAAGCACAGTTTTAGGCGATTTTCCTCAGGTTTTCTTCTCTCCAAGATGTGAACCTGGCTTCCAGTAGGCAATCAAGTTACACAAATTTCTGCAAAATATATCAAGAAGGGAATCCATTTATAACTACATCTTGGAATTGGCCTTTAAAATAGAAAGAAGTCTTTCCCAAAGATAAAGGGCTTTTGTTTTAGGGAGGAAAAACATGTCTATAGGTGATATCTCAGATAAAATCATTAATGCACTCAGACTATGAGTAGCTGTCCAAAAATGAAACACACTCTGTGGTAAATTTTTTTGTTGCATGCATGTGCATTTGTTGTGAAAAATGGAAGTTTCTATTCAGAAAGTCAGAACAACATGTACAAGTGGCCCAAATTGTTTTTGATTAACAAGGTTTTCTGCCTAGAAGTCACTTTATCTTCATCCCATTAGCTGGACTCAACAAAACAAATGAAGCTAATGCATTAGGCTGAAACACTTTCTTGCTGTGTGAATGCAAAGAAAAATCCTCTCTTAAAAGCCATGCAACCATCTCATATATGTAATGTAGTTTTTCAGCTTAATATTCCCCCTTGAGTTTATACAAAGAGAATGCAAAGTTTCCGCCTCCTTTCATTGTCAACTCACATTATGTTTATGTCAGTTATTCTCACATACGAATTGTGCAATGTTGTGATGAACTGGCTGGTGTGATGTAACTTTGGGCCATTTAGATACCCATTCCATACAGGGCTTGTAGCTCTTATCTTTTTAACAAGTATATTTCCTGGATTCTATTTTTGGAAAAGATCACATAAGGGTGATATTTTTGCCATGGCATCAACAAGTAGGAAACTTTGCTGGGTAAAAACAAGTCTGTGTGCCATGAGGACCACTTCTTGCGCTGTGTGCTAATCAAAGCAAATAATTCACTTCCACGTCTTAGTGTTATTTTCCTCTTTTGCAATTGCCTGTGAAGAAGTTTATTTTTCCTCAAATATTATTTCAAGTTGTTTAGAAAGTCAGATATAATGTAGTCTTTATTGCCCATGCCAAAACATGCATTTTGGTACTTGTTCTGTGACTGTTCAGGAGTTATTCCAAATATCCAATTTCCAGACTGATCAATTGTTGTGTTTTCATAACTATTCCAAATAATTTCTGTTCTAGACTACTCATAGATAGCTGAAATATGTCTTTGCAAGGAGGGAAGAGGAGTCGCGTGAGTATTACCAGAACGCTTCGAGGTATTTTTCCCTCTAATTCTGCTCTATCCTCGGTATCTCTACTATGAAAACTGTATTTAGGTTGAAAAGTTATCTTGGAAACTATTAGTATGTGCACTTGAATTCATTTGGTGTTCTGCATAAGTAAATATGAGTATCCAGACAGAGACTATGATCGTGTACCCTAAAGAAGATCTATTCTTGATTATATAAAACCTGAAGATGACTGAATTTTCATTTTTTATTTTGTTTTTAATTTCTCTGAGCAACGTAAATGCATAGCTTTGTTTTATTCTTAGGAAAACAGTTATTGCTAGAAAATAGCAATTAGAAAGGACTCTTCCAAATTCTGCTGAACAAGATGGTGATATCTCTTACCAGCAACAGAAAAATTGTGTGCTTAACCAAAGTGCAGTGTCTTAACTGGAAACCTAGTGGGAGTGCTAGTGCTATTTCTGGTTATACTTCAGTATATTATCGAAGACAAACAGCCAAGAGAATAAATTGGCACATAATACGTGTTTCCTTAGTGTTCATTATCTTGTTACTTAAAAATTGCCTGTGAAAAAGTGAACACGTTCATAGGAACATGACTAAAATATTCTTAATAGAAAATATATGAAAACAAAACGTTATTCAAATTAAACAAAATATACAATTGCAACTGGCGCTGTTGTGTTCAGCTCCAGTAGGCACACTGAATTGTCTTTTTTCCAAATGGATAATTTATTTAATTAACCAAGATGCAATGGATTTTAAATTGTATATTAAAATGGAAAAATTAGGTAGTTAAGAAAAAATATGATGTGGTTTACATTCTTATTCACTGTTAGGAAATTTTGTGTTGCGTAATTAAAAGTTGCAGAAGGCAGTTTACCCTAACGTGAATTTTGCCCACAAAAAAATGTTATCCTTGACTATGTTGACCTGATGGTGGGTTTGGATAATTTTTGAATATTTTTAGAATTCAAATTAATACACCTGTAAAGAATTATTCTTGCACGTGTGTAACTCTTCACACTGGATAATGAAGTTTTTCTTTTTTGGTCATTTTTTTTCATCTGGGAATACACCGTATGCTTAGCATCAAGAAATCTAAATGTGCTTTATGCATATTCAGTCTTTTACATTTAAAACAGAGCTAGCATGTATAAGGTCCTTTTTTTCCCAGAAAATTTCATAGAAACTTTATTCTGCAGTTTCTGTCAGGAATTGTACTTCACTGCATGACACTGCTTGATCCTGTTTATCTGCATAATTCAAATGCAACCCCAAAGGATATAAACATAGTGACAGTTTTTAAAAATACTTTCCGATAATCAGCAGAAACTATTACTTGAACCTATTCAATAACATAACACTGACAGACGGAATTCAATGACCCTCAATAACAACAGATAAGATCTCATTGTATAAAATTATATTATGACATGATTGTGTTGTCTTGAGTTATGACTTAGGTTGACTGCAATATGGCATGCCTTTTCTTTAGGAAAAGATGATACTTAATGACATTGAGATAATGCAGGATCTAAATTGCGCAGCCCAAGTTTCTGTAGTGAAAAAAACCCCAAAGAGTAAAAACATGGGTGTGTACAACGAGGAGACAAATAAGTAGTTAAATACTAGTGTTTTGTTAGCAGGAATATAAATTTTACTTTATGCGAACAACTTTGCTGGGGCAGATTCTTTGGTAGCTCACACTGACGTTCAGTGGCTCAGTTTAGGCTCCAGTAGTGTTAGGAAAATGGATCACGGCAGAGCAGATAGGCATGGGAAATCTCTGCGAGTGGCTGTCAGCAAGAGGTCTCCTTCCCCGGGGTCTGGCAAACCAAGCCAATTCCTAGACTAAGATGGTGGCACGTTATCCAAATGGATATTTAGTGGTCAAAAAAGCCAAAGACTTAAGAACATCAGGTTGCCTTAGCTGTTGGGGGAACTCATATTGCTAAGACGAAAACAGTTCCTGGCCAGGAAAGCCAATGTTTCCACCTTCTGTCCTTCTTCTCTTGGTCTGAACTCCCAACTCCAGAGAACGTGGAACATTGCAAAGTTGGCGTACTATAGGGTGTCTGGTGGGGTAAAATTGCTGAATGGGAGAATAGCGTAAAGAATGTCCAACTTTCATGTTTACCCGTCATCATAAGTCTTTAGTGAGGCTCCAGATAATGTGCAAATGAGTAGGGTCAGGTCCAGCAGGGACTGCTGCTGGGGCTGCTGACAGTTATTGGCCAGATCTGGCCAAGGCTGTGCTCTTGGGTCTTAGAGATTTGGGAGATTTTTGGACAGACATGTGATTCTTCTTGTTCTGCACACCACCCCCCAAAAAAAACCCCACCCCAAAATAACTAAAATAAAACAAAATAACATTTTTTTGCATCTTTAGGAAAGATATTTCAGTATCTAGTGAGAAACTTCCCAATGTCTGCAACCAGACTGAGTGAGGCAAAATAACCATTAAAAAGTGTCCAGCAGGGTAATGTTCTTTCACTTTTAATTTGAGAGCAATAAAGATTTTTGTCAGAAAAGCTAACGCTTCCGAACATTGAGATTCCCAGTGCATTCAGATGTTGAGGGTTTTGGGTTTGTTTGCCCACATCATGTGGTATAGCCAATGATTTTATAGACTTCATTATTACAAGCAGGTTAGAAACACAGAGCTTGTTTATGAATAAATAATTCTGTATCTATTCTGCAAGGTTGGAAGGACACTTAGGACATTCAACATCTCTAAGGATGCCGTGAGCAGAAAGTATATGTGGCAGGAAAACAGATTTATGGTCAGATAAGTATAGGGAGAAAAAAAGATGTGCACGATATATAACATTACTTGGGTTTACACACAAACACAGAAGCCATAGCCATTGTATGTGTTCACGGGTTAAAATTTAGCACGGATAGAAGAGTGCAATATCTTGAGCCATTTCCGAGTGAAGAAAAATCAATGTCCAAATACTTCCTTACTGGCAAACCCCACTGAAAATACTAATCTGCTGTATAATATAAAAATCCAATGCCATTAACCTGAGAGAGGATACAAAACTACATACTGCCTTTGAATCATTGCTTTTGTTATTTCCTTGAAGTTGGTTTCCACAAAATAATTTCTTGGAGATATGTATATTTTGGCTGCGTTTGCTCTGATGGCCTGGAAGTGCTCAGCCTGCCTGTTGTGGTCCACCATCAATCCAGGGAACCCCGAGCGATGCTCGGCTCGCTGCTGCTGCTCCGTTATCAGAGAGGGATTGCTGGGAAGAGAGGCGCGGGGTGTCACATCCATAAATGCCGTGGTCTAGAACCTCCTGCCCTAAGCGATACGGGAATGACCCGATGAACTACAAGTTTTCTGGAGCGGCTGCACCCACCCAGTTTACGCGTACGTTCACGCACGCGTTTATCATGCCGATGAAATGCAGGGATGCTATTGAAGCCCTGCCTACCCTCGGCGGTGGATCTGTACGGCCGGGGGCTGCTCTGCTTTCGCATAAATAGTCTCTCTTACCTCTGAAGTTTTTCCTCCTCCTCTCCTGCAGCAGTGCTAGGGGTCAGGCACACAAAGGTGCTGTCCCTTGATTGCAGCAAACACCGCCATGTGTTGTATGTTTGATGAATTAAAAGGATGCTGCCAACTTAATTACACTGTAACCCTTCAATAAAGGAAGGGCAGAGCTGATTAACTAGTGAATAATTGGGGGCTGATTGATGGCTTTCTCCCTCACTGCTAAAGGCTGTATATATAATTATTTTGCCTGTGGGCCTAATTTTGCCACTGTTAGCTTCCACTTTTGTCATCAGCTGTAATTTATGGATGGGGCCTGAAGCCTTAAAAAAGGCTGGAAAATGAAATAGCCCCGAATCCCCAGATATGTCACCTGAAAATGGCCAGCAGGCAGCCTTTAACGTCAACATTTGCAGCCATTTAGCAGCATTAACACCTCATGCTTAGCTGGAAAATAATATTATCATTTGTCAACAACTATCATAATATAGATTTTTTTCCTGACATGTAATAATGTTGCATCACTCACACCAATGATTTAATATATATTTTAAATGCAAGATCAATTTATTGTAACTGAATAGAAAATTCTTCTGGTAATGCACTTAAAGAAAAAAAGAGAGCAAGAGAAGGAAGACGCATGTCCTTTCATTGCACTGGCAGGTTGGTTACAGAGTTAGGATGTCAGTCTCTAAAGACCCCCCAAAATCACTGCAAGCTAAGATGGTTTGTGAAACTTAGCTTAAAAAAAAAAAAAAAATCTTTTTTTCTTTGAACTTTGAAAGATGCAGTAGCAGTTTCAAAGAAAATACAGTTTATTAACTAGTAAACTTCTCTCCACTGTACTTAAAAAACATTGTGGGACAATTTTCCATCTACTGTCAATCAGCAGAGCTGCATATGAGCCCACACAGCTACGCTGGTTTGCACGGGATGTAGATCTGACCCTTTGTATTTTAAATTGAAATAAGATTTCCTATTTTTTTCAGAGACACAAACACTAATCATTAATGCTGCAAAGTAATAGTAAAAGCCAATCTGTTTTGAAGGATTGAATTGCTTCGGTGGCAAAGAGGAGAGATGCCCCCCAAAAGAAAGCCTGTTTGGGGAAAATGTAACATTCTGATTAGAGCTGCTCCAGCAGATGTGTGCGAAGAAGCGCTGCCTATTTTATATTCCACAAAGACTTTTTTCGGTAAAGTAATAACAACTTAGATTCCCTTTTTTTTTTTTTTTGGTAACCCATATTTAAACATTGTGGAGAGGAGGCTTCTAATTTACCAGCCAAGATATACAAATCCTCTCTCTCAAATTTCCTTTGTTGTTTTGTCCTCACGGAGCGCTCCCTTGCCTATGAATCACATAAAGATTTGAAGAACCTTTCAGTCAAAGCTCAGTAGTGTGCCAGTGGGCACTGGCCAGGAAAAAAAAAAAAGATTGATATTTGCCCTCTCTTCTTATCTGCACTTGATTTATAAGTCAGTGCGAGTATGCAAGAGAAATAAAGGCAAAGACCTTGATGCCTCCCTGTGGAGAATATGCACCATTTGGATTGAAGGCATGAAAGAGGAGAAATTAATGGTAAGCTGTTCATCTGTCACTACTGCCAGCCTGATGGTTTTGCAGAGAAGGAGAGGACTAGATGACATGCCCTCCAGTCAAGGGCATGACTGCCCGCTGTTCTCATATTATAAACACAGTGCTTTGGGTTTCTAAGGGATTTAAATTTAAATTATACTGTACTTTGGATAGGCAAATCTTTACACACGTTTATTTTCTTGAAGTATTAACATGCAGGATTTAACTGGCTTTATGTGGAAGAAAAATAAAAATTAAGTCTCCCTATTTGATAAAAATGTGTAGCAGACACTTAAAATGTATCCGTATTTTTAAAGCAGTGTGTTATAGTGTAATGAGATTTAAATTTATATATGCATTGAAGATTTAGGCACATGCATAAATAGATAAGCTTTAGTTATTCTACTTTCTGGCACACAGGAAAAGATTTAAAAGTTCAAAATAGGAGTTGAAATTTTTTTTCCATTAAAATGGTATAATACTGACTGCTGCTATCGATGACAATATTAGGAACACATCTGGAGGATAAAAACTGACACAAAACTTTCACGTTGTGCTAAACGACAAGAAAAATGTACTTATTGCTAAATGACTTCTTTTCAGTGCTGAGCATTTGTATACCCTCTTGCAGCTGTTGAAATATTTTTGTACAGTACCCAGCACAAAGGCTCTCCAGTCTGCTCGCATCCTCAAGATGCTTCTGCAACACCGATAAACCACCTTGTGGGTCACAAAAGGTATTGGTGCTAATAGAGATTTTTGGTGCCTGGCATGGTTTAAATGCATGCCCATAGGCATGAGAACTCGTTTGCACTGTGCACAAGTTCACGGTTCAGATTTTGTGACGGTATTGCTGCCCACACACAGCCGCTAGTTAAAGCCCTCTTTGCTGAGCCCCAACAGTGGGATGGAATTTCTGTTCTCCCTTAAAAAAAGGAAAACTGAGTTGGTAGCCCACTGATTTCAAATCACCTTGGGTTTTATAAACCAGAAGCCAGGGAAAAAAAAGCTTCTGTTGCTTGCTTTTGTTAAAAAAAAAATCTCTTGAGTTTGGAGCTAATTTCACTATTTCCTGAGGCTTGAGTCATGATTCTTGAAATCCTGGCTTAGGCAACAGATCTCAATAAAATAATTGTGCTCAAGTAAACTGATGTTTGCTCTTACAATGGCAAACTTCATGACTTGCATATCACTTCTGAAAGAACTGTAAATCTTCCACAAACCTGACAAACGTAAATCAGAGAAGAGGAGACGAACGATGGCCAGGTATGAGATGGTCCTCCAGGATCTTCAGGAAGGAAGGGGCATCCTTCCCTCCAACACGACTGGCGTCTCCAAAGTACCATGCCTTGATTTTTTTATCTTTTCTACCTTCTACCCCATGCTGTTGCAGGAGGGGTTACCCTGCTTCTTGCTCCAGTGTCAGGGCACCAAGGCTTTGCTCTCCTGGGCTCCTTGTCCTCCCGAGCCCGTTCACGCCATGCCCAAGGGCTTCGCTTTCTCGTGCACCGTCATCAACCTTCTCCATCACCTGTCAGGAAAACCCTCAGCAGGGTGATTTCTAACATCGAATGATGAGGATCGAGGCATTCACTGTCCTAATCAAAATTAGTTGGCCAGAGATATCGTATGGTCTGAGACCAATTCACCTTCAAAAAAATCTACAGTTGCTCTTATCTCCCTGCTCCTAAAGTGTCTCCTCTGCAGTGGTTAGAGGCTCCACGCTTGTGATGGCTGCCTGGCGCTCTGTGTTTTAACTCCCTGCTTGAATCTGCCTAGAGTTTTGGCAGACATCAAACGTTGGCAGGGATGTTTTCTGTGCCAGCTGTGCATTAAAGTGGTTTTTTTAGAAGTTTCTGCTAAAATGAATAGTTGTTTTTTTAAAAGAGATTGTGGGAAAGTATGTTATTTCACCAGCTTCAAAAATTATAATAATTTTTTTGAGCAGCTCCAGTTCCTTCAGGCTTCAGAGCCAGTAGTTAGCTACTTTGGTGCTTTTTTTTTTTTTTTTTTTTTTTTTTTTTTTGTCACAAAATCCTCCTATGCCCTAGTTTATACGCCCATTAAAAATCTGTTTGCACTTGTTGAGTCCACCTGCACTGAGGCTGATCCGTCTCCTCAGAGTTCCATGATAACCGTAGTGCGGATGCGGCCGGGCGCCACCACCGAGCTGCTCCGTGCCATCCCGTGCATTGGCAGTGCTGGAGGAGGTGAGGGAGGGAGACTTTTCCCTCTGCTCTCGGGTCACCCCTTGCTGATTCAGTGTGAAACCCACGGAACAGAGTAGTGTTTTCTCTGTGCTGGAAGTTTGCTCAAACACTGGCAAATTGCATGTTTTCCGTGTCTACAGTGATGGGTGATGTACAAAAGCTTTCTGCTGCCCCAGATGATGTTGTAAGCTGGGACACAGGAGGTAGTACAACAAGTTGAGAGGTCCCAGTTTTGCTGATGAAGTGAAGGAAGGTTGTATGGTCCTGCAGGCCAAACGCTTTTAAGTCTTGACTTGGTAGTTGTTTGGGAAATTGCATACGAAAGATAGCAAAAGAATACAAAGGTTGTAAAGCTAAGCACTGAAAAGTAAGAAAATACTAATACAGCCACGTTTATGCATATATTTATCTGTACACATACTACATACCGGTTTTTGTTGCATATTGTGCACTAAAATATGTTCAAATGGCCCCTCCTCCTCCTTCAGCACATGCAGTCTTCTCATGCTCATGATCTGTTCTTTCCCAATCACCATCCAAACTTTGGGCTTTTCGTCATGGATTTTTCCTCTGACGCTCTCATCGGGGCCTTTTACAATTAACTAATCTTTGCTACTTGTGTGAGTAGTAGTAGAGAGGTATCCCGTTATTTCAGAAGGAAGGGGTTGTCTCCATTTTACACATCCGCAATCAGGCACCGAGATTAAAGGTACTTGCAAAGCACCAATAAGTTGGCAGGATGCAGGTGCTGAGATACCCCAGGTTTGCTTTTTCACGGGCATTACCCCTCAGAACTCTTCGGTGAACGGGTGCTGCTGCCGGGACGGTTTCTTTTCAGTGACTCGTTGCACGCCTGGAGGGGAGCGGCTGCCGTGCCGGGGTGCAGTGCTGTGCCGAAGTACCGGCGTTGGTCCCCAAAGCAGTCTACGTGTGTGATTGCCACTTAAGCCTCATCAGCTCGCACACAGCAGCGTGCCGATACAGCGACCCAAATGGACTGGTTCAGCGCTGGTGATGGGATTTGAGTTTCATCACATAGACAGTCTTAAACGGTGACGCGGTTTTTTGTCTTTCTGGCTTCTTTCAGCTTGTTCACTGCGTATCCGCCAACTACAGACAGCAGCAAAATAAAAATCCTGATTTATTTCCATGCAGAGTCATTCCTATGCACTTATGAGACTGAGTTTCTCTGGGAAAAAAAAAAAAAAAGCTGTCTGTGAGCAAGTAATTAACAACTACATCATAGTGAAGACAGGCAAGGGCCAAATTAAAGTTGCAGAGGGACCTTTAATTCCAGCATTTCGTAGCTATTGAGTGCTTCAGCATGTGGGATTAGCAATCTTTTAGCCTAGTTTTTCATATAAGCGTGTATCAACGTGAAACGGAGGCTGTGGTTTTGGTGGGCAGGTGTTACGCCACGCAGTCTGAAAGGTGGATGGTGTTCCCGCTTTGACTGATCGGCCTTGCTGCAGCAGCGGGCGATGGCCGGGGAGTCTCACGCACACCGTGCTGCTCCATCGATATCTGCATCCGGAGGCGTGAGGACAGGGAAAGCACGGGAGAACAGGGAAACTGCGGAAGGAATTCATGTACCGTGGTGGGAAACTGGTTCAAATCCAAATTAACTGGGAAGTGGCGTGGGGCTCCAGAGCTGAGCAGCGCTGCTGGCGTGAGCTGAGCTTACTGCTGGTGGACCGAGAGCAGACTGGTTTAAGGGTGGCTTACTGGCATCCTTAAAAGCCTACATTTTCTGATTTTTGCACTCTTTCTTTAACGTCTTCATTTTAGATTTTCTTATTTTACAACCAAGTTGCTTAATGTTCTCTTTAAAAAAAAAAAAAGTATCAACAGAAATGAAATATCAATACAAAGAAAAGTAAAAACTAAATTTATTTCCTGTTCAACTTCAGATAGAAATCCTTAAGTTTCTTTACCTAAGGTGGCCTAGTTATGAAAATGTTTTGGAACTTTGGGGGAACTGTTTTTGTTCTTCTGGAATGAAAAATATGTTTCACTGGAAATCTGTTGTTTTTCTATGAGGAAGGAAAGAGTTTAGTAAGAAATTTTTAAACCGATTTGAATACTTTGTTGAATATTCTCAGAAAATTCTTCCAATAAACTAATGAAGTACTTGCTTAGCTTCCTAAACCGGGGGATATTCTCATATATAGCTAAGAGAGAACTGCCACGGCTTATCCTTGAGGGAGGCCCTCTGTCACTGTCATCACCTCGTTGTGTATCAGAATTCATGGATTTGCTGTTATTCTATATGGCTACAAAACCACCCCAAACTCTCCATCAGATTTAACTATAAATCTAAACGAGAGCAAAATTATACCCCAAAATTCAGTTCTAGATTTGATAACGTAAGGGGCCACTAATATTTTCTCTAAATATTTTAGTATGTCTGGACTACATTGCTTAGTGTTCAGTTGCTTATTTTAGTATATATTTTTTTTTTTTCTGGGCACTTGATTAAAACTTGGGAAATAAATGTATTTTTTAATTTTTATTTTATCTCTGAAATATGATTATAAATGACCTTTGATAAAAAGTTAACAGAGAATACGTCAGGAAGCAGCTCAGAAGAAAAAGATTAAAAGCAGACAGTCTAGAGAGGTGTTTAATTTCAATTTTCTTTGTGGTATAAGAAATCTGTAGATTTTAAAGCCATCATGCCATAGTTACTTTTATCAGTAGGGCTCTTTTGTTTTGTTCTGCCACCTAATTCTTTTGATGACAATGAGTCCACAGTTTTCCAATGACTGATTTCGATTTGCATGTTATTGTCAGCCTTTTATATTTTATCATATCTCCACTTTGGTTTTTATGCAGATCCTCACATCAGAAGGCAAGGGCAGCCTGAGCTAAACAGCTGGCTGGATTTGCATGAAAATAGACTGCCCTTTTTCATTTGTTTGTTCTTTGGAAATTACAGTAGGTGAGTATCTGACTCAAATTTCCCAAACAAATAAAGATAAAACTTCACAGATATTAAACTGTGGAGCATTAAACTGTATCATTTTACATATAAAAAGAAAAGGATTAAATAGAATTAGTCTGTTGAGCTGACTGAGGAGAAACAATGTGAGTGATGGTCTGAAAACTAAAGATACAAAAGAGCTGAGGTATCTTCAAGAGATTTTTCTCTCCAAATATTTTCTTTTCCCATGTTTAAAGGATAAACACTAGTATAAAGATTTCCCTTATGAATTTAAGATATTTCTGCTAGGGAAAAGAAAACCATAATCTCTTTTAAGTCATTATATATTTGATAGTATTCATGTATTTTATGTACGTATTTTATATACATAGGAGTTTACAGAAGCCCCTTAGCAGTGGATATTCTTTACAGCTCAGACTGGCGGTGTAAACCAGCTAAGGTGTAAATGTGACCAGGGACAGATGACATTAAGACGCCCATATTGTTTCCAGGAGGCCAAATCTGTAGGGTGAGGCGAGATCTTTTATTAGACTGGCTGGTATAGATGGAAAAAATGAACAAGCTTTGGGGCACACAAGAACTTGATAGCTGACAGATACGAGCTTTATAGATTTGAACAGTAAAGTATCAAAATAACACATGGCATGACTTGGAGTTGTCAACAGACTTATAAATTATTTAGAGCATGTGTGCCCTTGTGTGCCTGCAAGCTTGTCCGTCTCTTTCCGCTTAGGCTGCTTGAGCTTATAAAAGACACAACCACTCCCTGCAAACCTTACCTCTCTTCTGTCTTCAGGCCATCTCGGAAAGAAGAGCACGACTATAACTTTTAGTTTAAACAAAGGTTTGGAAAGGGTGGATTTTATGACGCCCAGGTATAGTATGGGATTTAACTATTTTATGTGCAGACTCTCCTGCTTCCCGTTTACAGTAGAAGCTTGGATTAACAGTAATGCTATACATTTTCTAGAGTTAAACATTTGGGACAAAGAGCTATCAACTCTGAATTTCCTGGAAGAGTGGTAACTGCTAGTCTTGCACGAGATAATAAAAGTTCATTCTTTCCTCTGATATGGTTGGAATTGGGTACGTAGAGTCACAACCACAAGGTGCTGGGAGAGCAGCAGTGTCCCCAGGTCATAGGGGCCATAGGGCGAGCTAACAGCCAGGAGCCCAGGCAAAATTTGTAGGGTAAAATATATTCTCGCCCACTTTTTAAAATTATTTTAAATTATTTTTATTTTATTATTCAGACTTCTTCCATAATCTTTCCTGAGTACACATGGGAAAGTCTGAGGAACGCTTTAAATCCTTTTTCTTTTACATGCGGCAAAATCCCGCATAGCTTTCATTACACCTATGCATTGAAACTTATTAGCGAACAGTGCTCTAAATAATTCATAAGCCTGGTGACATCTCTAGGCTTTGCTTTGTGGTGGTGTGAACCTCACTGCTGAAATCCACAAAGCCTGTACCTGTCAGCTAGCAGGTGTTGACACAGTTGGTGTAAAGCCCTGTAAGGTCAGTGGAAAAGACAGGACGTATGGATTCTCGCTGTTTTGAACGTTGCATCTTTCACACGGCTGCAGGGGATGCGGATCTGCCACAGGCCAGGTGTATCAGTAGGGCTTTAATAGATAAAATAGACTTGCTGTTGCCGGTCAGCTTTGCTGTAGCTCAAGAGACAGCAGCAGCAGCAGAAGACAGCTAGTCCCAGGCAAGTGCAGAAGGTCCTAAATCCACCTCCTGCGAAGCTGAAATGATTTTTTTTTGTGAATGCTGGGACTCAGCAGATGAGAGAATTACAAATAGTTAAAAGGAGACCTGGTCCTGGAAGACTCGCGATATTCAGGAGCACTCTCCATCAGATGGGGCAGGAACCTTTTCTGGCTGCTGCTGGGAACCTGATGGTCTTGGACAGCTGAGGACACGTTCAGCTTTTGGGGAGCTGTGTGTAATGGACATCGTGCCTGGTGGACTGGGCTTGGCTTGTCTATAGTCCTTTTGTTGTTTTCAGCTATTTAACAAACGTAGCCAATACTGTTTTGTTTTAGGAAAGCCACACAGGGAATTGCTCCCACTTTGCTCAGCTCCCAGAGGATCCGAAGGTGCTGTTGTAAGATTGCACTTGCTAGGGACTCGCCAGGAATATTTCTAATCTATGATTCAAGCCTCTGTCTGAAGGTAAGAAAATTGCGTGATTTCGTTTTGAAAGTGGCAATGGCTTATGGTCTAGGAGCCGAGAAAGGATGCTCTTGGATAAAACAGAGGAACCCTTCACTTGGCTTTTGAGCAAAGTATATCGGGGCAAGTGTTTGCTGTCATTTGCACTTCACAAGAGTTGTATGGAGTTTCATACAGTGATGTGCATGCTTGTGCCCACAATACCTGCTAAACTCCTTCAGAGAGCACCGTTATAAAGTCCTGCCTGTCAAAGTCGCTGAACCTGCAGAAATGCCTCGTACGCAAAACAGAGGCTATGCAGAAACTTATCGCAGTGCAGTATTTATAGAGGTATCGTGGAAGTACAAATAATTTGGGGCTTATTTATTTCCTGTTGATTTTATTTTGTTATGTTGTACTTCTGGACTTTTTCCTAAAAACCTTGTGTTTCCAAATTCTCTACTAAATGCCACAAATAGGTAGCAAAAGTTGAGCTGGCATTTTTGAAAGTTTTCCAAGGTTTTGCTATTGTTACAGTTGCAGAAACCACAGCCCTCACGTAGGTGTGAGTGATTTGAATCTCAGGCATCCAGCCTGACAACGACTCAAATTACTTTGATGTTATAATACATAAAAATAATGCAGAAAACAAGACATTTTGGCTTTGGAACCTGACCTGGAAATGGATTGCTGGGGGAAATGGAGAATTTGACTTGCTTTTCATTTTAATGAAAAGGAGTAAAGTGTCTCAGATTTGGCTAAGTTTAGCACTTTGATTTTTTTGTTGCTGTTGTTGGATTTTAATCTGGGTGAGATTTCCTTCAGTGCTTGGATCTGTTTGAATGAACTGTCTTAGGCAAACTGGGCTGGCATGCCCACGCAAAAGTCAGCAATACAGGGAGAAAGAGCTTAGTGCGTTGAGGACCAGCTCACACTATCTAGCTATGATTTTTCTCTGGACTACTTCATTTTTGCAAACTGTTGGTGGATGTATGTTATGGCTCCAGTGCGATAAAGAGAAATGATGTGTAAGTGTAAAGGGTTAGATCTTCATCTGATACCAAACGGTTGCTTGAACTATGTGAATTTACACCTCGTGAGGGTCAGGTGCAATACATGAGTCTACATTTTACAGAAAATATTATTCAGATTCTATTTTAAAAACCCATTTTTACATTGACTTTGTAATGTAACTTCTTACATAAATCCATGGCTATAAATAACAGTGAAGTACCACTGCCACCCTTACAGAGTCTGGTGTAATTTGGAGAATCAGCACTTTCTTCAGTACAAAAAAAGCTAAAAGTCCTTGTCCTGCCACCAGACTGACCGTGGGAAAGCCTGTGCATCCACAGCAGTGCCTGCAGCAGCTGCTCTTGTTGCAGGAGACAGATGGGGCTCGGCCCAAGTCCCTATTCTGGTAGGACAACCTCAATTCAAGTGACATTTTGCCCTTTTTCTTGATGTTTTCTTGGTGCGACTAGTTGTCTCCTGTAGCTCTGTTGACCCAAGGGTACTGCCAGGACTCCTCTGAGCTCGACACCTTCAGATTACCCATCTTTTCCCCAGACAGCCAGAATCCAGTTGTTGGTTGGGCTGACAGTGTCTTCAGCATCACCCACACAGCAGGTAGACGTTGTGGATGGGAGGTTTTGCATCCCTGCCCTTGGGCGAGAAAGGGAACAGCTAAAGTGTAGATTAATTTGGATTACTCTTGAAAAAAAAGTCTATCGTTAGTGTTTGTTATGATGTGGTCACTTCCAATTTCTGCTTGTATTGTGGGTGCACAAACACAGCTCGCGCAAGCTAGTTTTTCTCACTGTTTTCCCAAAATAATGGGAAAACAAAGGTCTCCATAATCCTGGGCCTCTAAGAAGGTGGATTAATTGCATTTGTACGTGAAAGAGTGTTTTGTTTTTAGAACCTTTCACAATACTGAAAGGACACTGAGAATGTCTTCCCATGTTTCATAAATTTCAGCTAAGAAAAAACAAATGTGGCTCTTTTACGTCAATATTTTATGTCTCCGTCGGTTTTGTGTTAAACTCCTGTACAGAGTTACTGTGTGTTATTGATAACATGGAACTGGACTTGGTGGATTTTAATGTCTTTTTTCATGTTTATATGGAACATTTTGAAGCAGCAATTAAAATAATTAAGGAGGGTGAAGAAATCTTTAGCATGCAACAAAGATTTCTGCAAAATGTTAATTTCTGTCAAATAAGTGAATATATGCACAGATGCCTCCTGACAGAGGCTGTGATTTCTGAGTGCTTTGCATGCCAAATAACTTGTTTACCCCCTCAATGTTTGCCAAGTTTACTGTCAATTTACAAATAATTTCCATTTTGCTGTTTATTCTGCTGCCTTTTGATGGATATGTCTTCCAGACTTTTATCTTGCATGTAGACAAACTAATTAATATTTTCCCTTCAGGCAAATATTTTTTTCTTAGATCTAAATGTGGGTTAGATTCTTCTTCGTTTCCATATGCTTTGTTCTGTCAATCATTTCTCTTCTATGTTACTAAAAATGTACCTTTGTGGATGTCATTTCTCATGTTTTACAGATTTATTTCACCTACATCTATATGGGAGTGTGTGTATGTAGAGAGACATATTTGTTATATATGTGTTCATATATGTTTAAGCAGAGAGACTGAAAATACTAACTTCGTGTTAAGATTTGGTTTTTAAGACTGAATGAAAATACATTTTGTCTTGCCTGTTGCTGCCATTTCCCAGGCTTGACCTCGCAGTTTGTGGTTACTGCTCCCCATATGGCACATGCAACACTGAGTTCGTCTCTTCTGCAGTGTCAGCCCTGATTCCTGCACGTCTTTTTGACCTAGTCCAGCCCTACTGGTCATATATAAAATATTCGGTATATCCCATTTCCATCCTCCTACTGGCATCCCAGCACAGACCACAGCGGCCTGACCCTTCTGAGATGAGCAGGCTAATGCAGAAGTGGTCCTGAGCCGCCGTGACCCAGCAGGAGGGATGCTATCCCCTGGACTGCTCTGGCCAAGCTCTGCTGACCTTGGTGCCAAAAACTCTTCCTAATGCATCGCCGCAGCCCCAGGGACACCCCTCCTGCAATGCCTATCGTCGACATCTAGGTATGTTTAAAGCTCTCCGATAGCTAAATATTGTCGTATTCAAGGAACGAGATTTCTCCGTAGTCTCTGCAGCTTCCACAAAGCTTTTAGGAGGTACTGGAAGACACAGTGTGGGATAAAAAAAAAATTGTTATCGGAAGCTGGCATGTTAACCACGTTCCGCTGAGAAAAACACAGGTGGTAACCGAGAGCACAGATATTGCAAACAGATTCTTGCAACTTACCAGTCGTAAAAATATCTCTGCAAAAAAATACTCCCAACGACTCTGTTTACAGAATGCTTGGTATTTCCTATATCTGGAAATATTCTCGTTGTAGCTCCATATGTCGCAGCTAGTCTGACAAGCTTTCTTTTGAACTGTTTGCAGGTTGCAGTCTGTCTGGAGGGCTGGGTGCTGATGCCTTCAGGTTTTTAGGCCCTGCATTATGGGCATGATTATCTTGTTCACTTTGCAGGCACAGAAAAATGGAGCTGGGATTTAGCAGGATTTGAAGAAACTTCCTAATTATGCCAAGCAGAGAGCTCCCTGAGTAAAATCTCAGCCAGAACTCCAGGTTTTTTATTACTGGTTCTGTTTTAACTGTGTCTCTATAATTTTCTGTGGTTCTGCTTTTGTTTATACCATCATAGTCAGCAGGACTG
The DNA here is from genome assembly GCA_013401275.1 of Pandion haliaetus. Taxonomy (NCBI): domain Eukaryota; kingdom Metazoa; phylum Chordata; class Aves; order Accipitriformes; family Pandionidae; genus Pandion; species Pandion haliaetus. The sequence continues at coordinate 175,051 of VYZV01045446.1, forward strand.
AGAGATTAAAAACTGAAATGTATTATCTTTGCACATCCTCAAAACCTGTTGAGAAAGGAGGAGAAATTAAACAAGGACAAAAACTCGCGCTGAAGTGAAGCTGTTTCCTTTGAGCTGCCTTATTAACCAGTCAAGTACTTGACTGCCACTGTCAGCGAGATTTCTTTAGAGAAAGAGTGGCATTTTGAAAAATACAAATTCACCGCCTGCACAAGTTAATGAGGCCCTTCAGCAATGTTCATTGATAGTGTAAATTCATCATAATACAGTGCTACAAACCATAAATGGGATATGCATACAGGAAATCATGCACTATTAGAAATTTGCCAGACACGAAAAGAAAAAGAAGCCATTGATAAGCAGAAAACTCATCTCAACGGCTCTGTGCTGATGGGTGTGCAGCACATTAGTAATGCCAGATAGTGCCACCATGAGAACTTATTAAGGTGAATTGAGGTAGCTCGTCAAGTACATTTGGTCCCCTTTGTTCGCGTTTTATGCGCTCTCTCAGCTGCCTCCCTTGCATTTGCAAGAGTCAGGTTAGGTAAAGTTTGCTGTACAAGGACTACCATCAACATAAAGGGACAAAAGTCTCCAAATACTTCCCTTTTTTGTGTACACACAGACGTGCTTATGCGTTTAATTGAGTTTCAGTTGCATTTGCAGGCGATGGCTTTAGAAACACCAAATTATCTTAAGGGCTATACAGTACACCAGGGGTGGACAGGAGTAAAAATTGGCAACACCCCAGAAAAAATATATCAAGGTGACTTCCTGATCTTTTAAATAATAACCGAGCAGTGCTATTTTGCTGTCTGTATCAATCAATAAATCTCTCTACAGCGCAATACATTCTGTACTCCTACCCTTGTTGAATAGTATCAGTTGAAAAATCTCTGGGACCATTAGGCCAATACTTTAGTGTGATTTGCCTGTTGGCCAGTTTCCATCATCCTGCTTCAGGGAATGAATAGAAAAAGGAATACCTTGCATTGTGGTCATAAAGTGGTCAGCTCCTTGATGAGAAGAGGTGTGCAGACTTGTTAAAATCTTGAAGACCATGGCCCCTGATGTGCAGGACACCACCAAATTATACGAATGAGCTCTATGAAATAAAGCAGATTGGCATGAAAAGGCTTTGAAACATCTACATTCGTCTCCTGTGGTCTTGATTCCAAATATATGGAGATCTGAGGGAAGATTACATTGGGTTAGCCTCTGAAAAGTGTCTGGAAAAGAGAATCACTAGCCCAACTCCCTGCTGCTCTGACTCCCCCCTGTCGAATGAATCTCCTTGTTGAGGAGCCACATATGACTGGGGACCAACAAAGGAACATCAGCAGAGGAACCTGAGAAGATGCAAATTCTGGTATCCCTCTTCCCGCAGTGTCTTTGCTTTCACATATGAAGACAAGGTCAAGGGCATGAACTCTGGTCTTCTCTCCCGGGGGATCTGCTTTCCCTGTAGCCTTCCTGTAGGGGTTAGTTCAGAACTCATTCCAATCCATGGAAACCCCGAAGACCAAGTCCCCTTCTCCCAGTGTCACCTGTTTCACTCTGCTGATGTGTTGGTGTCATCAGCTGTACAAGGCATTGGGCAGAGTAGCAGAAGCCTAAGCAAACACGTCTTTTGTTTGTAAACAGGAATAATGATGGTGACTGGAAGATAAGTACGAATCACTGAGCAGAAATTGTAGACGTTGATGCTTTCTCTTCCCTCTGCCTTTCCAACCACTTTGGTAGCTCCTCTGTGCTGCTCCCGTCCCCTTTCCTGAAGGCAAAATCCTTATGGGCAGTTCTTGTGAGCCACTCCAGTGTGTGTTTTTGTGCCTCCCATATCTTCCCCATGTTGCAAACTCTTTCAAAGCTGACAGTCCAGACAGATGCTCCTTGGTCCTCTCTGACCTCCTTTGTTTCTCCTCCCTTCTCATCCACTCCAACAAGTCCTCTTTACTTTTCCCCTTGCCCCATCTGACTCTCCCCTGGCCCTGGTCACCCCACTCTTCTGAAACAGTTTCTCCCTCAGCTCCTGTAAAAGTCCATACGATGATCTCCAAAGGGACCTCAGATCTTGGCTCCTGAAAGGGTGGTTTTCAAATAGATCTGGAGTGCATGTTGTTTAATGCACTGTGGACTGTAAGAGATGAAACAGAGTTAGATGCTTTTGTTCCTTTTGCCCGCTACTCAAATCCCCAGCTGATAATTATGAACAATAGATGAAAATGTGCTTGGTATATATCATAAGAAGAAATCTTATGGAAACATTAGCCAGCCTATTATTGTAAGGCTCTTGTAAATACTGTTTTGTAAGAAGAACCTATCTAAGATGATGTAAAACTTAATATTCCTATTAACAAGATGTACTATACTGTTTCCAATTCATATCAGTGAAAATGCATTTTAAATTACAAAGTACTCATATTTTATCTGAGCCAGTGTTCTGATTCATACGCCTCCTCTTTAATCCTTTTTTCATTCAAAGTTTCACAATTCACATCTTCTTTTTCCTATTTTATGTAGTATTTTCTGTGTTTTCAAAATGTAATCAAAGCTTGTTAGCTTCTACCCAACCACGTTGGGTTGAATGGGAATATTAATAATACCAGCTATTGATGTCTTTATGTTAAAATTTGATTTATTGAGCAAGTGGCACATAATCTGTGGGGAAAATACCTAGAGATAACACCTTGAGATGATTAATTGTGTTTACAGTGCATTCCTGTAATAATTGTTTACAAGGAAATTTATGCATGAGTTGCTGCCCCAGTTCAAAAGAATAACTCATCAGATTGTCAAGCTCTCTGCTCTTGAGTATTCTAGCTAATTGCTATCTTTGCTAGTTGAGCGTCATAAATCCTTCTTCCACAGAGCTGAGAGCAGGATTTTTGGATCATGCTTTTTCATGCAATGAAAACCTTTTCATCCCTGGGAACATCAGCTTCCTCGTGCAGGAAGAAAAAAAAAAAAAAAAGATGCGTAAGGGGATGATATCTACAGAAGATTGTGACAAATTGCCCAGTGGCGTTGGATATAACTTCTGAAATGATCTTATACAATCATGTGTTAAAATCTGTGTTGGGTAAATTTGTCAGAAATGTTACTGATAATGAATGACATATGAGGATGTAGACTTAGTCTTCTATATTTGAAAAACACTGTATTCCCAGTTCTGCTGCTCTCTACTTTTGTATTGCTTTCTCCTTTGCAAGTGCTGCAGGGTAGAGATGGTAGGATGGGTTGGAGAATGGTTCCTTTGCAGCCATCTGTGCTTATTACTGATCTAATAACTGCACAATTCTCTTTTTTGGAATTAAATCCGCCCTTATAAATTCACAGCGATAAACACGCTTTTCTTTTGCACAGCTTCATGTGTTTTGGGGTTGGTTTTTGTTCCATTTCCACCTTTTGGGTTTAAGTATTTCATAACTAACTTTGCTGTAGTTACAGGAGTATTGTCTAAGCAATATGTTGCCAGGAAGTAGTTGATAATGTTTAATAATTCCTGATTACATTCCTGTTCCAGTCCATGATCATGATTATACAAATGTTTCTGGTGCTATTTTTCAGTACAAATCCTTCTTTTCAGTTTTTTTTTTCCTTCCTTGTTGACAGTGTATTGGTCAGAATACAAGAGAAACCGACCTATTTGCTAGTTTAATTAAAGATGTCAGTAAAATCCTTAAGGTTTGCCTGGGAAGGAGCAGATTTACTTGCTGCTTTTATGCACACTGTGGGATTTAAACATTTTGAGAATTGCTTTGGTGATTTTTCCCAGGAGATAAAGGAATGGATTAAGTGAAGTAGTTTCTGACTATAATTGGTCTGGTTTAAACACTTAAAAATAACTTTAAGAAATAAGAAAACACAAAACAGGTTTTCAAGTAGGGATTTAACTTCTTTTTTTTTTTTTTTTTTTTTTTCTCTTTCTCCAGCTATGTGTTTATTTCAGCTTTGGTGTCTCATTGTGAACTATCAAAGTGTGCTGTACGTAAGGTGGTATATATGTACTTTAGCTGCTCTGAACAGCAGTCCAGGCAGAGGACAGATGTCTGAAGGAGAAGAAACAAAAGGACTAAATCTGAAGAATCAGCGGGGGAAGAGAAAAAGGAGATGGGGGTTGGGGGGGAAGGAGGCTTTCAGCCTTTGGATAGGTTATTTGCTCTTTTCAAACAAAGTGGGCTGTGTGTGCTTTAAAATTTCCCAATGTTTCCAGGCAGCCTAGCAAAGCCGGCTCCATCAAAGGAAGGCTCCCGCCACCTGTTGCTTAGGTGTTCCTGGCACACCAGCTCTGCGGCTGGCACGCTGCTGCTGCTCCTCTCGTTTGGTAAATTCAATCAGTTATACACACGGGGCATCACGGAAAAGCTGTTCTGTCTATTTTTCTAGTCAAACACATGGGTTCTTCTTTCTGCCTCCCTTTGTCTCAGGTAGGTGAGCGGCCAAGAGCAAGGAGTTGCTGCCAACTGATTCATGTCATGGTCGTTTAGAAAGGCAGAGGTAGCTTTGGCATAAATCAAAATCTTCAGATGACTAACCCAAGCCTAACGCTGTGTAACCCCCTAATACCATCAGGTCTTATGATACCAGCTGCACTGGGTGAAGGCAATAAAATGCGCTGCTGAGCAACTTGAAAATATAAATTTAACAGCTAAACTTAGGCTTGTGGTCCAAAGAAATGTGGATTAGTATTACACATATAGTAACCGTAGTTCATCAAAAGTTAGCAATAAGGGAATTCTTGAGAGAAGAGTTAAAAAAAAAAAAAAAGCCAACCCAGACTTTACAAGCAGGTTTTGATCAAAAGTAGATGCAGTAACACAACACATGAAGCAGATTCTGTAGGAAATACTAGACTCTGATCTTACAAAATATTCCAACCATGCCTATCAAGAAACATTAATAACAGTGTTATTGACAGAGTATTCATTTAAAGTCTTTCTGTTGGATACAATTAACATTTAGATGAGAGACAGTTATAGATACTCAGGTGATATATATACGAAAGAAACAATGACTCATCTCTCCAACAGTAACGGTACCAAACCTCGCAGCGGGGAAATTGCATTTCTTCTAGCTTCAAAAAAAAGAAAAAAAAAAAAAAAATTCCATGGACCTTACAGAAGAAATCAGCTTGTTCCTATCAGAAGGATTGCTGTGTACTATTTCCTTATTCAAAGAGGAAATTTCTGTGTAGTTTGTCAAGCGCGGGGATGAATGCATTGAGGGCAAGAGCAGGTAGCCTAGCAGGAAAGGGCTGAGAGGCACAGTTCAGCTCTGGGTCAGGAGAATGCTGCTGTCCTCGTCTACCAGGTTCTTCCTCCAGCCATCTTGAAAATCCTTATGTAATTGGATTACTCTTTACATCACGCACACAAATGTCAGCAAATGATGCAACCTGTGTGCATCAAGGGTGAGGGCAGTGATGGTGTCCGTATCTCCTACTCCTGTATCTGTGCTTTAAAGCTTAAACCAGAACTCTTCTTCTGCTGACGCTGTGTCTCCCTAAAGACCAGACTATTTAGACCTGGAAGGATGGCGAATAGGATGCTGGAAGGATACATTCAGATGATGATTTAATGAGATTCATGATGTCTCCAACCAGATAACAGATAAACCTTGGGGATTGGATTCATCTCACCTGCTTTTAGTTCTTTAAAACATGGTGTAGGCTTGCTCTGAGTTTGACAGAGAGAAGTGAGTTTGGCCTGAAAGCCGTTCGTCCCTGCTGGCTTCAGATCCCTTATTTTTAGAAGGCTGAAGTGCTATCTGAATGCAATATAACAAAAGCATCAATGGCAGTCACTAGTCTGAGTCTCTTTGAATGAGACCATGGCGAGCTGGCTCAGGAGCCTTTGTGTTAGCAAGCTGCTACTTTCTTCTCTGCATCTGTACCTGCCTGGAGGTCTCCCCACCCGACTGGCTTTTGTGCGGTTTTAGAAAATGTCTGATCAGACAGAAACTAGCAAAAAAAAAGTGAGTGCAATCCACTGAGATTCAGCAAAACTAGAATTGTGCCAAACTTTCCACCGTAAACACTCTCCGCACCAGCAGTCACTGTTTTGGTAACTAAGAACACACTGATTGGCTTTAGAGAAAGTGGTACAATAATAACGAATTGAAAAATTGCCTTATATGCAAACAAAAATTTTAGATGAAGTGATGCCACAATAAGAAGACTTTTAATTCTTAAAATGGAGTTATCTCCATCCATGCCACTTTAAATCTGATCTATAATAGCCTGCTAGTAGTTTATTTATATTAATTCTGTACTGTATATTTTAAATTTTGTCGAAATGCCTAGAGCGTGCATGTTAAGCAGTTAAGAAAATTAATCTGCTTGAGCAGTGATAACATTTGTAGAATGAAATCCTCACAATTAGAAAGACATTTGAAGAAACCATGTTAAAAGGTGCTGAAATGTTCTTGAAGAAATGCCACATGTTGCTGCGGGCAGTAATGAAACATTTCCATATAAAGTACTACATAAACACATATAAAATGTAGACATATGTTAGCAGATTATGGAGTGTGAGAGTGGTACAGTAGTGATGATTATTTGCAAGTGCTAATGTTACCAAAGCTTAAGGTTATCTCCTGGTCTTGGACCCTATATGTAAATAATTATATCCCAAAATATGTGTCTCCAAAGCTATCAAACGTAATATACATTCAGCACTTCTGAAATACTGTACAGTTTATTGATCCTGCAGTTTATGATAGTAAATTTCAGAAGATTTATGCTCAGATATCAGTGAACATATGGCTTAAAACATGCAAGTTTGAAATAAAGTTATTCATATTATATACACTTCCACATGGTTGAGCATTTGCAACTTGGAGAGCGATCAATATGCAAAAGGTGAAGTCAAATATACATTATCTACCCAGAGGTAATTTTCTATGCATAGCAGATAGCAGTACTATCTATTTTATCTCTGCGTTCATCTATCAAATGTTTCCTGTGAATATGTCCACCTACTGTGTAAATAGATCTGTTTTTCTAAATATCTGTTTGTCTAAGTGAGAATAATCTACATATTTCCATAGCCTACTGGACCCAAAATAGTATCTCAAAAAAATGAACGTATAGCAATCTGAGAAGGAGCAGTAATGACTTCAGCTTTGGGAATACAGTCTTAGTGGGCCTTTGATTAGGGGTTTATCCCAAACCTATTTCAAACCCTTTAAATACTCATTTTTTCATTGATGACTTCTGCACTTGTCCTTATATTAAAAATGCTGTACATTGCTCATGCTCCAGGATCTAAAAGCACAACTATGACATTAAGTAAGTTGGTTGAATATTTCTACTGAGATTCTTAGTGTTGTTTTCCTAATGACCATTTTTTCACATCCTTCTTTTTTTTTTTTTCAAAATGTTTGCTTGAATTAGAAAACAGTCTCTGTACTCAAAAGTGGCAAATCACTTGAGACTCGTTTCTGAACAGAAATCCCTCTTTGCATATCTTTAAAGATGTTGCTCCAAGAAAAACAGGAATTTGTAACTTTAAAACCTTCATCAGCCCTGTAACTTTGAAATAAATAGTTCTTGAAAGAACTCAATACTTGCCAGGCCTACTTGGTGTGCACTAAAGCTACAGAAATTCAAGCAAAATAGACTTGATGATATTAAGCTATTTAATAGAGGGTGTTTGCATCACAGAACTATATAAATTATATAAAGGCCAGAAATAGAAAAATAGGAGAAGTTAAGAATATCATTGTATTTCAGAAAGCCTTATATGCTTTCTGACTGCTTTTATCCATATATATATTTTTTTTTACTAAAGACTACGGTTGCACAGCGCATTGCTGAGAAACCTGCTGTATGTTCTGTCAATATCGGTCAAAAAGAACCCCCAGTCATTTCCTTTGGTTCTGGATCAGGCCTGTCCTTGCACAAATAGGAAAAACACGTAGGCCAATGCAGGGTAGATTAGTTAGAAGTTATAAAAGGCATGATGGTATTAATTTGCATTTCATAGCTTGGTGCTGTTTAGTTATCAATCCAATGATTCTACATTGATTATTTTACTACTAATATATTGTACTTATGTATTGTGTTGAAGGCGTAGAGACCTCAAAAGCAAAGCAGTAATTCCGCCGCAGAGCTACCCAAAACCACGTCCCACAAGCTGTCTCCAGATTCCAGCTTATGTCCACAATTTGGGAGAAAGGAATCAAAGTTGACAGCATTGCTTGATCTAAATTTCAAAGGGAAAATTTAAACCGTACTTGGGGTGCAAAGAGGGTCTGTAAACAGAATAATCCACACCCTCTCATTCTTCTCCAAACCCGATTCCCGCATGAGATGATAAGCCCAGCTTGTACATTTGATGACTCGGTAAGCGAGTTATCTCGTATCAGTGCTGCAGGAATTGCTGGGACAGGCTCCTGCTCCCAGGCACCAGCAGGTCTCCAGCAACCGCAGCCCCCCAAAGCAGCAAGGTCAATGCCGGTTCCCCACTCGACGGAGACAAAGGGGGAAGGGGTATTTCTTTTCCTTTGGTACATGACTTGCCCAGTAACGATGACAGCAAGTCGACAACATGTTACGCAGTAAAATTTTACTAAATATAGTGACTAGAAGCTCTTTTCTAAGTGCTGCGCACAGTGTGTCAACCAACGTTGGAAGAGGGTGCATTAAGATTTGCAAACAAAGAATCAGGCAAGTGTGTTTTCCAGGTATGCCTGTTTTCTGAAACCCATCTATCTCCTTTTCCAAAAGCAGTTAACTTTCAGGATGAGTCTTTCCTTTCTTCATTAGGTCTTTATTAGAATTGGGCTAATCAGGTCAGGTAGAATAAAAACTCATCAGACCCTTCAGCTAAAGATCAGAGGAAGCCTTTTTTAGTTTCAAAAATTAAACTTCCTCTATTCTCTCCTTCTCTGTTTTCTTTTTTTTTTTTTTTTAATTTCTGTTCCTCCTCTTGCCATACAGGAACAGATGTGAATTAATTCCCTAAAGAAAATTTGTTCTTACGGCATTCTGGTTCAATTTCTTTGTCCATACCAATCCCAAAAGATAGTAAATAGATACTATTTATAGGAAGATTTTACAATGTTTATTTCACATTCTTTTCATATTTAAGACTGCAGGTAGAATGCCATTTTAATTCTGAGTGTTCAGTAAATATTGCACTGCTGGTGAGAAAAAAAAAGGTTGAAAAATATTAAAAATCATTCCTCTAACAGCCAAATAGGGTAGATAACAGCAGTTACTGTAAAAGCTGTTTTAATGAATGTTTCTAATAACAAATATAAACCATATGTGATCAGCATGACCCTTTGTCACACCCACATAGTGATCTGGAACCTATAGTGGTTTAAAACACTGATTTTGACCTTAGGATTTGGATTCTTGTGGGTGAGTGATGGCAGACTTGATCCTCGCTCTGCCGTTTACAGTATGATCGTTTGAACTTCAAAGGTAGTAGCTACACATACAACTTCAGGCTGGATTATGAATACTCTGTCAGATGCTTCAAAAGTATGTAGGATATATTTTTTGATAGAATATATGTGCATTTAAAGGGTTTGCTCCATCTTTGGTAGGAAATGACCTACTAGAAGTAAGGAAAGGCTTGGAGCTTTCTGAGTGAAAGCTACTTGCTCTTTGGCAGAACATATCCTAGTGCTGAAGCAATTTCTCAATAGTACCTCATCACAATTAGCAATATAGAAATAGCTAAAATGGTCAAAGTTTTGTCAGCTTAATCAGCGTGCATGCAAAAACATGCAGTTGTTTTGTAACAGTTATGGAAAGGTCTGCAACCAACGTCAATGTCAAAGGGGTATGGGATGCTCTTCGTGATGCCAGAAGGGTTATGGGGATGCTTCTTGTCATGCTGAAGGGGTTTGGACATCCAACCCAATCCATCCCTGCTGGCAGCTCCTGTCCCTCCCATCATCCTCATTACTTTGTCCTCTTGGATTCCCAGTTCTTCTCCCTGGGATCCTGCCTTCAGTTAAGATCTGTCACTTGTGCTGCAGCAAGAGCAAACCTGCTCTTACCCTGCTCTGTTAAACCTATTATCTATTACTCTATCCTTGCCTTCTGTATCCTTCTTTCCAGCCTGCTTTGGTTCTTAGCTGTTAACTTCTTTGTTCATATTTCCCCCCATCTTGTCCATTTTTCTTATCTCTTTTATTAATTAGAGGGGCAACAGTTGGTGGTTTAGTGCAATCACTTATATTTTACTCCTCGACCAGTCCTGTTGATTATTACTTAGGGTAGCAGAATATGGTCTGTACCCGACAGACTTGTTAGCTGAGTAAATGCCTTATTTTATGTGTATATAGTTTTACAAGTAGCCCATGAACACTCTCATCTCTAGCATCAGTGACATGTGGACACCCACACTGTCCTAGGCTATGGATGATCACCGAGAAGGCTGAGGGCAGAGGCACGGGTGCTCAGGGGCTGCCTCGCGTGTCCTGTGCCACTGCTTGCAGATGGCACCTGGGAGGGAGTCTTCTGGAGGCCTTTCCAGCTCGGGAGCTGCTCTTCCAGGCTGTGTAACACACGTGCACAGCACAACGTGCTCAGCGCAGCCGGTGGGAGTGTGCGTGAGGACCCCCTGCATCAGCACAGCAGCCAGGGCAGGCTGACTTAGCCATATGTGAAAGTGCAGGATAATTAAAAAAAAAAACCCTCAATATTAATTCATTAAAAAAAAAAAAGTGTAATGACATTCAAAAATTAGATTGATTTTTTTTTTATTCATTCTCATAGGATCTGCTGACATGCAAGGCTGCAGAGATAGTTTTTAAGAAGTTTTACTCATTAAATATTCCATTCTGAGAAGTGCAACAAGTGTACTTAAATATCCTCATATATTTACCAACTTAACACATCCTATAGCAAAACAAAATGTACTGGCAGACCAAGACACAAGTTAAAGAAGAAACTCTGAGTGAAGGTTAACTTAAATCAACCTTCAGATATGAGTCAGAGCCTCTAAGCTCTGATTTTAAAAGCCTTAAACATTGGCCTCATAGCATCCTTTAAACAGTCAATTTTAAGAACTATCAATATCTGTACAACAAAAGAATTTTTAAAAACCTGAGTGAGATTTTTGAAGACCTCACTTAGGAAAAAGTCAGTTTTGGAAGATTCAAAGAAACTGTGACCCTTTAGAGCAGACAGTGGGCTGCATTTGTAGGAGGGGCTCTTAAACACAAATAGCACAGCACAGTCAGAGAAACTCTACATCCTCTTTTAAACAGAAAAGGATCTTTATCATTGTTCTTTGTGGGAACTCACAGAATCTGAATGTTCAAGTTAAAAAGCATACACATGCTAGCTAACATTTAGCCCTCAGTGAGTAATGGATGGCGTGGTTTCGGAAGAGATTTGTACGTCTTCATTGGTATTTCATTGTAAAATCTTGTTATCAGATTAAAGTAGCAAAAGGGTAAAACTTAAAGGAGCTCATTATTATGAGATCTCATCTGGTTGACCTAAAAATGAACGTGGGTAGTTCTGGAGGGATTTTCCTGGTTAGGGTTGGAAGGATTGCTGGCTCATGGTCCTGTTATTAGGAACCTGGTAAAACACACATGCCATCCTTGCCACCAAAAGCAGTACCAAGATGACCACTTTGTAGTTTAGGAGTTTATGTTTTTCCAGTTACATAGTTCCCCTGGTTTGTGATATTGCTTAAAGAGTCTGTCATTTGTGAATGATTTAGCTTTATCTACAACAAACTTGCTTTCAAAAGAAAAAACCAAACCCAGAAACTAAGTAGATAAGCACTTTAAATGAGAGAAAAATAATATCTCCTTTAAACGATGGTGGGATGCTAGGACAGACTTGGAAAAGCTGCATGCTCACATTGAACTCAAAGGCTCCAGGGATATACTCAGAGCCTTGTACCATTTCTATTTTTGCTCCCACAACTGTCTAAACCATACAGTGATGCTGGTAACTCACCCAAGAACCACAAATGCTCTGTACTGCAAACAACAAACTCTCTTCCAAGTCACCTGGCGGCTTAGCAAAATCAATTTAGCAGCAGAGTTTCCAGGCAGCCCAAAGAAACTGCAGGACCTGATCTCAGCTACTCCAAAAATTGCTGAGCTCTTGGTGGAGGACTGAGGGGAGGTCAGTCTTGCAGTCCGAGAACATGACCTACAAGCCGGAGGAAACGACCTAGTCTTCTGCTGCGTCAGAGCAGCTTTCAGACCTTACCATGCACTGCTCTGGTGACCTGAAATTATAGCACAAAACCAGAGCTTTTTTGGTTGTTGTGGCATTTCTTGGTTTTGATGTAATAAATCTGGATCTAGCTCACCGTATTTAAAAAGTGTTGAGCCACCAGAGTATATTGTGGTTGCCCACAGACTAGAAAATAAGACTACTGGGGTTGCTTCCAGCTTTGATGCTCAGCTTTCAACTCTCACAGAATGGTATTTTCAGGTTTCTCAAAGGACAGGTTATATTTTCAGTCTCAGAGCAGCGATGTGAATTCACATTTCTTGATGTGTGAAGCATTTCTGGCTCTTTAAGCGGTGTTCTGTGGAAAACAAATTATTGACAAGGTTTGCAGTTATGCTGCTTCTGTTGTCAAAGAATAATGTTACGATGCTGTGTGCTTTCTGACCTGAGTCTGTCTTCTCTTAATCTAGAGACTGTTTCATACATTTGCAAATACAAGTAGAGACACCATATTTGTGCTGTTATTGATCCCCTGCCGGCGTTGGTTAGGTTTAACTGAGCTGTATAAAACTGACCTATTCAGAGCAAAATCTGATGCTCGCATAAAAAACTTGGCTGTTTCCCTTTGTGCTGCTGAGACACCTTACGCTTTTATTTTTGTGGTTTGGTTTGGGGTTTTGGGGGGTCTTAACAATGCTACCGCATCTTAGGATGAGCTTAACACTGTCCTGAGCAATGCTTCTCTTGACCTCTAGGGTAACACAAAAATAGAAATTTAAGAATCTGATAGAAAAGCGACAAAAGTAAATTTGGGTCATTTCATTGACTTTATGGGGCTTTGGAATAGGTCTGATATATTGCTGCAGCGGAATTCTGTAAGATGTCTCGTCAGACCTTTGGAAAGTTCACTATACTCCATCAAATAGTCTGCAGCAGATCCTCCGTGACAGGGACATCGGTATGCTAAAATGAACTGAAATCACCCAATAGTTCCATAAAGAACAGCCTTCAGAAAATAATAGCTTTTTATTCCTTTTGCAACAGGCCTTGAACCAAAGCAGCAGCCCTGGTCTAGGGTTTTGACTGGTGCGATTTCATTGACTTCAGTAAAAGGACAAGCTGCTGTGAGACCTCTGCGTACTTCAGCCTCTGTGTCAGCTTCTTCTCTAAGTCCTCAGCTTCCAAGACAGCAAGCAATACGATTTTTAAACCTACTTATGCTATTTTATAAACATTTATCTTTTTTTCTCTTCCCACTATATTAATTATATAGTGTTAGATCTCTTGAAACATAAAAACCCCAAATGCCCAAATTAGAGCACGGTAGCGAGAATGTTGTAAGAGTGCTTTTTGGGGAAAGAAAGAACAGATTTCCACAAATGATTGTTGACCTTCTAGAAACTCTGTTCTGGTACTTTTCGGCATGCTTTGGTGTGCAGCAAACGCTTAGCTATTTGACCACCTCCTGGTAGGGTTCCCATCCTCAGTGCTCGGTGGAGCAGGAGACCTGATACACCAGAGCTGCATACTCCAGTACATCACTTTAAACCAAGTCTTTACCATCTGTTTCAACCTCTAATTACAAATGCAAAATAACACAATTCACAATTGCATCATAAAAAAGTAAAATATAAGTGATTTAAATGCATGTGTGTGTTCCTTATGCAAGGCAACATTCATCTGTTATGTTTTACCGTCTTTTAGAAACAACTCCGGGGTGAAATTCCTCTTTGTGGAGGGAAGAAAAATGATTTCATTGTAAAAAGGCGGGTTTTTTTAAGGTATGTTTCCAGGTTATTATTGCACTTTATATATTTCTTTCTTTACGAGTTCTCCTTCTTCCACCAAAGTAGGAGTATTTACGTCATGGTGGGATGGATGGTTTGTCCAGAGCAGTCTGCTGTCCTCCAATGTGCAGACTGGGGACTCCTCCAGCCGACCGTGCTCTCTCCTGGCTTCCCACAACATCAGCCATGTGCTACTGCTGCTTTCCCCCATTTATAGATCCGTGTTTATTTGTACCATTATGTTTACAGAGGCTTTTTTTTATCCTATAGGTGGAAATATCTATCAGTTCTAGCCAGTTCATGACCTTCGCAGGGTAAAGGCATTAGCTGCTTTAAAGCAGCCTTTATTTATCCCCCATCACGAAGGTGTTCTCAGGTTTGCCATGCTGCGAGATGGCCCTGTGAAGCTGTGGTGATATGTACCCAGCTAAAACTCTGCTTTCTAAAAAATTGCATTAATTGGGGGTGGGGGGTGGTTATTTAAGGTATTTGTAAAATTCCATTATCACTGTAACGCATGTGTGCTTAACTTTTAATTTCCATCAGAATTCATTATTTCAATTCACCAGCCACGTTTCTTGGTGTTGAATAAGTATCTTGTGAGTTCTCAAAACCTTTTTTGGCACTGAGATACCCCAGAGCAAAGCTTTGCATGCTCTCTAGACCTCCCACTTTTCTCCATCCGCACCTCTGCCTTGAAGAGAGATGACACCTCAATCTGGGAGAATAGCAAACTAAAAAATTAGTTTCTGGGGGAGAAACAAATTATTCCCAGTAAGCAGCTATTGGGGAGCATCAGAGTGGCTTTCTGAGCTCAGGTCTGCTGGTGAGCAATGAGTATTTTAAATGTAGCATACTGTGAACTTCCAAACCCTGCAACTATTTGGAGCCTTACTAGATAGTAAAATCCAAGCCATGCGATGTACCAAGCCTTACGCATGGTTCGTTTAGCATACACACTTGCAGCCTATGTCCTGGACAGCCCTCTGTCCTGGGCTTCGTCCTCCCCTTCCCCTCCTCTCCTCATCGGCGTACTTGAAATAACGGCCCAATATATCAAGGGACTGAACTTCATGGGTTTAAAATGAAAGCTGAAGAATTTGTTTTCAGTCTAATGTGAAAGGAACAATTAGCAAGGGCACACACCCCTTCCCATCAATAGGAGACTTTTCAATTACTTTGAAAGGCTTTGGATCGGGATCTAAAAGAGCAAAGACTTACTCTTAACAAAGGTACTTGAATAGGGATGGAAAACTGTTAATCAGACACTCCTGGCACACTAGATGCTGAAACAAGTTGATCAGTACACTTAGTGCCTTCACTTAAACTATGCTATAGGCAAAGTTATGATTTTATAACTAAGGAATCCTGAAGGATAACTAGTGGTTATTATAATTCTCACTACTTATTTCTAGTGCATGTTAAAAGGTTACAGATGCAACTTGCTCATTCAACCTCATGGCAAACACCTGGGAGAGTCCTTGTTTCAGCTGTGGGAGTGGGGAGAGGAAAATGTCTGCTGCTGGGGAGCAAGAGGAGAGGGATTTGCGGAGTTATGCTGAGCACAGCCTGGGTGAGTGTGGGGCCACTGGGCTGTACTGGCCCTTACTTGGGGGTTGGGAAGGGCAGTAAGACTGCAGGTGCTCGATACTATCTGACAGCACGCTAGCTGATAGGGATGCTCCTGCCATCCCTGTTCTTCATCTTGGAATTGTGTTTGGCAATTGAAGGGGATTAAAAATCCTTATTATAGTAACAGATTATAAAAATTCTTATTATGGTGTTGGATTGCAACAGTGATTTGAATTCTGGTGAGGCTGTGAGATACCAAGAAGGGGAAAAGGAGTTACTTTTTGGGAATGTTTTACAGGTTTTTATGTTGCCTGCTCTAACAATTGCCAACACTTGGCAACCTGGCTATTCAGAAACATTTTGGAGTTGTCCATTTCTGTTTTCTTTTCCTTCCAGTCGGCTGCAGTGTTGTTTTTCTTAGCAAGCCATTCTGTACTGTTAAGGCTCTGTGGAGTTTTTTTAAAAAGCTTTGTAACTAAACATTTTTTTCCTATACGTAATTTGTTTTTTAAGTTGTCAGGGAACATTTTTGTTAAGAAAAGCAACAAATCCACCCATATTATCAATTAGTTTTATTTGAAGGAAATATAGTCCCAGATGCACCAAGATTAAGTTACTTAGCAATAAGAGGTTTTGGGTCCGTTCCATCTGGAATGACATAGTCCCGATGAAACAATTGCTGAAAGGAATTTATTTTAAAACAACATGACCTGTGTTTAAAAGCAACTGGCCTCAGATAGTCCAGTACGTTGTTTTTTCTCAGGCTTGCTTATTGTTTTATTTAAAGTCTTGTTCAGAATAGACCCATTAACTGGCCGTATTCACTCATTGTGAGCTTGTCTTTTCCTTGGCTTATAAAGGCTTTGGATTGAGGTCAAAAAGAAAAGAGATGTAGTAGGCAATTTTAAATTGCTGGGTTTTCTCCTTTTAATATCAGTTTTGTCTGGCTTGTTTGCATTATGCAGGTGAAGCTGTGGTACCGGAGCCTAAAGCCCTGACGGTGTCCACGCACCGCTTTGGGCTGCTGAGATCCCAGTATCCAGCCCAGAAGCTTCTCTTGTGGGCTGAGGGCAAGACCTTGAAGTTTGTTCTTCATCATTTCAATCCTTTTCTGTTACTCTGGTTTCCCGACGAGAGCATGATCTCCTGTGTGTTGGTGATGCTGCTTTATTTTGTGCCATAGACGAACGTCATCAGTCTTTTCTGACTTGTCATGCCACATTAACGCAAATACCAAATAAGAGTAGTTTTCAGTGAGACCCCTTCCAGATGGGTATTTTTCTAATCTTTTTTTCCTTGGGCCTAAATGAAACTTAAAAAAACTAGTTATTTTTCTAAAGGAGCACATCTGCAACCTGTGAGGAGCTCTATTGCTATTGGTCTTTCAGGGCTATAGATTTTCTTGTGAGAAACGCCAACAAAATAATTGTCAGCATCTTTCGATTACAAACATTAGTCTTGAATCTCCAAAAATGGTGTATGTTGTCAAATTACAGCATAATTTATCTCTCCTTGGTTGTGTTTATCTACGTATGTTTAGAGTAGCATAGCTGGGCATTACAAGTGTCATTTTAATACACAATGAAAATTAAAGAGTGGTAGCTTACCAGGCAAGTTTTTATCCAAATATGCCGCACAGCTTTGGCTTGGGTAAACCAGCTGAGGTGGGTGGCATAATGACTTGTATAAGGAAACAACTGGTGATCGTAGCATAATTTGAGATAGATTTTTAAACCAAGCTTTGGTGTAGTTTTGTGGTTTTTCTGAAGCAAGGCAGGCAAAACCATAGGCAGCTGCATAGAAGAAATTACCTTTACAAAAGTTTATAAATAATTTTTTTTAATAGCTAGGTAGTCTGGTCTTAATTAACATAGCTAAGATACTTCTGTTGTATCACTTCTAAAGGATCGCCTATGTTACATCTGTAATATAGAAGTAGACTTGTGGCTTACCCTCATCCTGGGGAGAAGCTATTCTTATTGTGAACTTTTAAAAAATTTTGTATATATGAAGGAGACTTAACGGTCGGGGTATTTTCCTGGAATACCCCAGGAAGTGTATTGAGATGTTCTCACTGGTATGACTTTGTGGGACAGAAAAATATTTTTCTAAAAGGAAGAGCATTGTGGTGAAAGCTTTAAGATGATAAACAGGGTAGCAGTACTCTGTCCCTGAATAGGCGACTCTATATACACTATCTCTGCTCTCAGTAATTCACAGCTGTGTGGTGTTAGATTCGGTGGGTTTGTCATTTTGGGGACATCTGTAGCCGTGACATGAGGCAGGGTGGTCCCCCCGTGTATGGGGATGGGCTCTGCCTCGAGCCACAGCCCGCTCCTTGGGCTGGTGAGAGCAATGCAATACAGTTTACTCAAGTCAGATTGCTCGCTTTACGAAAGGTTAAAGTTATGTTGTAGTTGCTAATCTGATAAAACAAACTTTATATTAGCTGCAGACTCCAGCCACCATTTTTTTTTATTTTTGAGAAGTGTACTGAAAATATTTTTTTTTCAGAAAGACACATATTTTTGGGCCGATCGTTATGTTAAATATTTTCTAGCATTACTTTTTTTTTTTTTTTTTCCTGAAAGCAGCATTTATGTTAGTTGGAGAATACTGCTGCCTACCAGAATAAGAAAATAGGTTTCATTCAATTAATGAACTGGAAACAGGAAGACATTACATAGTAAATGAGGTTTACATATGATAATGTTGGATGTGTCATGTAAAAGATTGCTTCCTTTCAGCTCCCTGAAAGGACTAAATTTTGCTTTTGTACAGATTGTACAATGCTAATAAAAAGAGAAGGCTCTATGGAAAGTATAACAATAAACTAAATCTATAATTCTAATGAGCAGAAAAAAGGACGATATTTTAATACACATGTAGATCAGAGTGAGGTAGTAGCGTCAAAAGCTGAAGGCTCAATTGCAGCTTTGCAACAGACTCCGTAGGTAGAGCAGCATATATCTCCTATGCCATGAATGATGCACGTTGGCTGGGATGGGTGTGGAGGAGGAGCTGAGGCTTCACCCACTCCTCGTCCTTTTGACCCCATTTCAGTGGGAATAAATGACATCCAGTGACCAGAAACCAATGAGCCCCTACCCAGTGTTGCACCAGGCTGGGCAAGAATGCTGCCTGGTCCAAGGCAAGAAGGGATGGAGCAGTGCAGGGTCTTCTTCTTCCGTAATATATTTTATTTTTTTTAATCAAGCCAGTGAAACTAAGATAACAAACAATAAATGTTCTCCAATTAGTTCAGTGTCACCACCTGTTGTGATCTAATTGTAAGTCTTGTACAATTTGTTTGTTTTTCTTAAAGTTGATGTCATAAAAAGGCATATTAAAGAATCTTGGTACTTTTTAATATGGAAGCAGAAGAAATATTGAAAATGTGATTTGAGGACGAAAAACTCAAAAAGTGGAAGGAAAATCAGATCTGAAAGGAAAATCTTAAAAGATGTCACTAGTTGCAGATAAGTCTCATTGTTTTGTATGCTCTGACCCACCCTTTCTAAATGTGCATTGGCAATATTTCTAGGTTTTTTTAATGTGCGTTTCAGCCAGCATAGTAGCTGGATGAATTTAGTTTAACATTCACCTCTTGCTCCACAGAGACTATGGGGTGGAGGTTTTTTTGGTCTTTATTGTTAGTAATTCTCCTTTGGTAGTTCCCATCTCTGAGTTTACCGCTCCTCCTACCGACCTGGAGCAAGTGAAGCTCCGGTAGCCCCAACACCGGGGCTGTGCTGATCCTGCCCTCCTTTCTCTGGAGGGAAAGAAGCTTGTGCAAGTCATCTCCTGTATGTTTTCATGACATGGAAATTGTCTTTAAATCTCAAAACAAATGTGCTAAACTTCTTTGCCAAAAAAAAAAAAAAAGGTGTGTCTGACTTTTCTTCTGGAGGACATGAAAGGCAGTTCACCAGCATGCTTGTAACAGTAGCCTTTCAACAACTGGACTGTTAATTACATCTCTCCCTAATTTTCTCCTTATAAAACTAAAGAGCATCCTCCTATTCCCATGAGTCATACTTCTTCAGCCCTGACCATTCTTGGTGTTCTCAGTTGGACTTTGTTTCATTCTTTCTAGTTTCTCTGCATCTTTTTAAACAATACGAGCTCAAGACAGCATTCTAGCTGAGGCCCCATCTTAATGGGCGTAGCACAATTACCACAGTGATCTTGTGTACAAAGCTCTTGTTAACAAATCCCTGAAATTACCTTTTCTGGAGCAGTTTCATTCCTTTGTTTGGTACTGAGCTTGTAGGACACCATAACTTTGAAACTCTTCTCTGTAATACAGCTCCCTCACTGGCAGTTTCCCTTTTGCGTTTGATTTCTCCTCTGTAAGTGTAATGCTTTACACTTGGCTTTATTGAATTTCATCTTAATTTCAGACCATCACTCCAAACTGTTAATAACTTCTTGGATTTTGATCCAGACCTCCCAAGGGTTCCCACCATCCCAGCTCCTCAACATTGCAAATTTTGTAAATGTAATCTCTTTTCCCTTTAACTGAGTCATTATGAAAATATTGAACACAGCTGGAGCAAGGACAGATCCCTGAGGAATCTCACCTGAAATTTCCTCCTGGTTTGACAGTGAACCATTGATAACTACTCCTTGAGAGCAGTTTTTCAGCCGATTGTTCCCTCCACCTTATGGTAATTTTATCTAGTTCTAGACCATATTTTCTTAGTTTTATTATAAGAATGTCATGTGAAACAGTATCAGAAAGCTTACTAATAACAAGATGTATCACATTGACTGCATCTACCTTATCCACAAGGCCAGTTATCCTGTCAAAGAGGGAAATCAAATTGGAGAGGTCTGTGTGTGACACTTTTTTTTTTTATTCAAGGCATTTGAGTTATGAGCCCTGCAACATTAGATAAATCTTTCAGAAATAACAAATATGCTGTTTTTTCCTAGGCTCCCACTGTAAAACAGTTTGCTTGTTTGTTGTGGGTTTGGGGTTTTGGTTGTTTTGGTTTGGGTTTTTTTTTTTTTTTTTTAAATAATCTGGTGATGTGAGATTAAGAACAATGGTTTGAAAGCCAAAAGCCATTATCCGACTGCTACCAAAGACAAAAATTAGGGTGGGAACAACAAGCCTTCCTCCACAATAGTGTTTTCTCCATTTCAAGCTGATCAGTAGGAAGTGGATTTAGAAGTGCTTTAAATTATTTCACATCATTTGCTGGTAATCTAACCAGCATGTACTGCATGTACCCTAAGTGCTGATTTTTTTAAAAGCATAAGAGGAAGAGCAAAAGAACTTTTTATTCTAAGTCATTCTGTAATTTACACATTTTTGTATCAACCCACTTACTAGTGCCATACATAAGTGTTTCCTCTGAACAGATTTAATTTTTAATTTTCCTGAATCAGTGTTAACCAGGAAAAAGGTAATTGTTGTCAAGAGTATTCAAACTGTCAGAATATCATTCAATCTAAAAGCTGTTAGAATCTGTGCAAAAGTAATTACTGAAACTCTATTCAACTGTAATAATAACCTGCCACTGATGACAGCAATTACTGGGGAAA
Organism: Pandion haliaetus; assembly: GCA_013401275.1. NCBI lineage: Eukaryota > Metazoa > Chordata > Aves > Accipitriformes > Pandionidae > Pandion > Pandion haliaetus. Next base: position 196,123 of record VYZV01045446.1, read on the forward strand.
GTGTAATAGAAATCAAAGGCGCATTTTTCTCTGACAAGTACATTTCTAACTAAGGTTTACATTGGTTGAATAGTGTTGACAATGATGATGTGCTGTATCACTCTTAATCACGGTTGGCATGATGTTACAGTTTGAACTGCTCACTGTTAGAGGAGGACTAATTGCGTGTTTCATTTGACACTGTCCATGCTTTCTGTACATAGGAATATATATTATAGATGAGCAGAGTTTAAGTGTTGTGCCTCATTGCCTGACTCGCATCCTTTTTAAGTGTAGGTTATAAGTACTTTTGCATTTAACACAAAGGCTCCAATTAGAATCGGGATGAACCAGTTAGGTCAACTTCCAGTATGTACAAAACACAGAGGGATGGGAAGGAGCACGGTGGCAAAAGTCAGCCCACCTTCTGCTTCCTGGCTAATGAAGGTCGTGCAGAGTCCTGCTCCTGCATTTACCTCTCTAGGAGGTATAGCTGTCTGATCAAATAGGCTTGAGAAGATGGTTCTTCGGTGCTTCAAATTAGTGAGAAGTCACTGAAGCAAGGAGTTGGCCGTTACTGTTGTTGTTATTGTCGGATCTAAGTGTCAGTGCTTCCCTTCAACTCGCACAAAAACCGAGGCCTATGTTGGTACACACAAGGTGCCAGTAGGAATGACTGCCCTGGCTTTGGTGGCCTTGTGTTAGGAGAAGATTTAGTTGTCTGCATTATTTGGAGAGGGAGGAAGACAGGGCATCCTTCTTGACAGCATTTATTCCTCTGTTGATGAATTTTGTCCACTACTTCATCAATAGATGAGAAGTTTTCTCCAGAATCTTCCCCCATTGTGAGAACCCCTTAGGAACAGCTCAGTTTCAGAATAATCCATCCACAAATCTCCGTTTCAGCAACCCATGTGCGTGCCTCCCACAACAACCCCCGTTTCTGGGAACAAGCTCAGGAGAAACTGTCCTTTGGGAGCAATCCTGGGGCAGGTGTCCAGTGCCACGTGCGTTGGTCCTGCCCAGTTGTTCTCAAAATAATTCCCAAAGCGTGTTAAAGCATCACTGAGGGAGCTAATTTTAGCAGGGGTTTTTGCTGGTTTTGCGTCCATCAGAGTAACTTTAATGATTGAACACGTGCAGGAGATGATGTGCAGGTCTGGAGCAAAGATAATGAGAGCAGTTTCAGAACACACTGGTCAGGTTTTCATGCAAGAAATTACGTCCATTGATTTTTATAGAGCGGAAGAAATGAAGATAACTGGGTGACATTGTGCAGTTAATCGCATTTCTCGTGAGGGTTGTTTTGTCCTTCGTATATTTCCACAGACCATAAGCCCACATTCACTGCAAAGGCTGAAACTCATTATTATTTCATGGCAGAGCCAGCTATCTCCACCAGTGAGACTCAGTAGGAAAGTGCAGTGTGGAATTCAGGTGGAGAGTAGGGAGGTACAGAAGTAAACGGCCTTTTCGAGGCCACCAAATAGGTGTATAGCCTATTAAAGTTAATCCAAACTGCATGCAGGACTTTTTTTATGCTTCCAGGAGGCTTTCTGAAATGGCTTTTAGGTGGTGCCACGTCACAGCGAAACCATTGACCACCCTTGCAATCCCATTTCCCCAAGATATTTCTGAGCTTTTACAAAGCACTCGCACACGCTTTAATGTATGAGTAGTTTGAGTAGACTCCTAGGATGATCTTGTGGACTTAAACACAGGCCTAACTGTTCACTGAATTGGGGCCTTGCCTGGCTCCAGATAGAAGACTGCCAGGAGGAGTTCATTGTATCGTTCTACTTATTGCACTAATTGCCTGTTTATGTTTTCTGACAGCCAACACTACCCGATAATTTTTATAAACAGAGGCTCTTTCACAGAATCTACTACATAAAAGTCACAGCTCTTGAAAACCAAAATGATTTTAAAGGAAACTTGATATTTCCCCTCTGATTTTCCTATTGATGTTGAACAGTTGCATCAGATTGGGTCCCTGGTGTTCTGTTAACATGTGGCTCTCTTTTATTATAACATAACAATAATGCAATTCAACTGAAAACATGTGTTAAAACACTCTTAGATTTTGTGCACACCTTATTAATTATACTAACTGCAAAATGATGGGGTCTTTGACAATCGTTTCTATAAACTGTTTCTATAAACTCTTTGGGTTTCTAAAATGATGGACTACCTGAATGAAGGTAGTGCTTTTCTGGTTTATTGAATGGTTGCAGGCAGGCGTTTGCATAACTAGGCAATACGTATATTTATGTACCCCGTGCTGATGAGCAGTTGCACTTCATTCCTTAGTTGAAATAAAAGACGTGAGAGTGACTAAAAACAAAAACATGCCAGGACCTCCTCCCCGATCAGAGTTTTCTGCCTAAGAGAAGAATAACTTGAGGTACGTCTGAACAACACAAGGAAACAGCCTGTGCAAATTCTGTGCTCAGCATTGCTCTTGGTTAATTACAGATGCTGGATTTTTTTCTTAGAGGGCTGCAATCACAGCGAGGAGGCACAGCCGTTCTGCCATGCACAGGGTTCCCATATGGCTCTTTCCATAGGATGAAAGCACCCGGGACAGAGCTCCGCCTCCGTGACAGTCACTCCACCGGTGACAGTGATGGTGTGACCATCAGTTGTCCTTTTTACAAGGTAGTAGGAGACAACATAGAGTTTGAAAACCTTATTCCCAACAGAGTTTGTGCAAACTCTGTTGAGTTTGTGTGCTTCTTCAGTTTGTGACCTCCCCCAGTACAGCCATGCAAATTTGTTTGGGAATTTAGAGACATTATTACTACTGGTGGTTTTCCCTTCACCCATTTGCCTTTCCAATGTCACACTTGCTGACAGCATGTGAGAAATCCCCATCATCAAGTGCTTAGAAATGATTAGGCAAGTCTCCCACAGATTAGGACATTGGCTTAAAAGGTCAGCTACTTGCTTTCTCTTTTTTGATGTCCTTAAAGTTCATATTTTAAAAATTTTTTCTGAAAACCTGAGGGCCATATTTCTTTTTTTTTTTTTTAAAAAAAAAAAAAGCCAGAGAGCTGAGATCAGTGGAGATCATATAGATAACATAAATCCATTGTCTCAAGAGAGCTGAGACTTTAAGAAAAATGCTAACCATCATAACTTTCTGATAAAATTATCAAGTCTGACAATCCAGTGTGCTTGCTAGAAAATTGCAAATTATAAGGCTCTTTTGAAAACGGTAGATGCAAGAGACCACATTTTAACCCCAAATCTCTTCCGCTTTTTCTTGCAGCCCTGTCATGGTTTAACCCCAGCCGGCAACTAAGCCCCACGCAGCCGCTCACTCACTCCCTCACAGCGGCCTGGGGGGAGAATCAGGAGGGTAAACGTGAGAAAACTCATGGGCTGAGATAAAGAAGGTTTAATAGGGAAAGCAAAAGCCGCGCACGCAAGCAGAACAAAACAAGGAATTCATTCCCCACTTCCCATCAGCAGGCAGGTGTTCAGCCATCCCCAGGACAGCAGGCCTCCACCACGCCTAATGGTGACTTGGGAAGACAAACGCCATCACTCTGAACGTCCCCCCCCTTCCTTCTCCTTTCCCCAGCTTTACACGCTGAGCGTGATGTCCTATAGTCTGGAATATCCCTTGGGTCAGCTGGGGTCAGCTGTCCCGGCTGTGTCCCCTCCTGACTTCTTGTGTCTCCCCAGGCTCCTCGCTGGGGTGGTGGGGTGAGAAGCGGAAAAGCCCTTGGCTCTGTGTAAGCACTGCTCAACGGTAACGAAAACATCCGTGTGTTATCAACGCTGTTTCCAGCACAAATCCAAAACATAGCCCCATACTAGCTACTGTGCCGAAAATTAACTCGATCCCAGCTAAAACCAGTACAAGCCCTTTCCCTTCTCTCTCCAGCTTTGTTCTAGTTCTACAGATTTTTTTGTTGTTGTTGCATTTCACCGTTGCCTTCTCTATCTGCTTTAACAGCAGACAAAGGAGCTGGTATTTGCCAGAAAAGGGTGGGAACAAAATTTGAGAGAAGCCAGAGGAAGGTGGGCAGTAACCGCACAACTGCGGTTGTTCCTCCAGGCCAGCTATGGCCACCATGGACCAACGGTGCTGCTGGGGTGGGCTACAGACATGAGCCCTTGGCTGTGGGTGGTCTTCTCCAGTCATGCCACCTGGGCACCAGTTCAGCATGTCTGGATCACAACCATCCCCTGCTGGGAGCTGGTACCGCTCTTGGTTTTGTACAGTCGGGGGGGAGGGATGGGGAAGGAAAATAGAGGAGCTACTTCAGGGATCCACCTCTTTCAATGTGGTTAGCATACACCTGTGGGCTTAAATGTCTCTTCAGTTCCCATCACTTAGGACTCTGACCTTTTTCAATATTTTACATTCCATTCTTAAGGGTTTTTTTGTTTGGTTTTGTATTTTTTAAAATATTTATTTCATCTGATGGTTAATATGAGATCTCACTCTTATGGTGAAGTGTTGCTACTTGCTGAACTCATTAACATCGGTTTGAAGAACCACAACTGAGTCTTGTTCCAGGTGTGTCAAACGAAACCATTTACTACTTGTTACTGAAATTTCTTATCTAAGCTGAGGCTCAAAGCTGATATCAACTGGTATTTGTCCACTGATATCTAATAATGCTATGCTAGTTTACATGAGCTGAAAATCTGCTCAAAATGAGAGAGAGGTGGCGGGGTTTTGTTATTGCAAGTCACCTTGCCAGAGGCTTCTCTCACTACAGGAGGAGACTGAAGAGGAATTAAAAAAAAAAAACCACCATAAAATAAACCCCCAAACCCAAAATGGTGAAATGGAGTGAAAATGCCTATTGTATGATTAGGCTTCTGGAGACCTAGAACAAACTATATCCAATGGAAATGAGATGATGCCCTTTGACTGCAGATCGGTCTAATAGCATCAGCCCATTTTCTCCTCTTAAACGTTGCACTCACTCTGCAGAGCTGAGATAACCCTAGAGCTTTAGTTTCTCTTTCTGCAGGGATATACTCCATTACTGATATTTTTGCTTTTATACCAAGTTTACAGTTAGCCAAATTGAACACCCGATCAGCAGGACTACCTGACCTAAAGATGCATCATTGCCATCTTATCCTAGCGTGACCATCTCAAATGGACAATCGCAGAGGAGATGGTATCCAGGCCAGTGATGAGACTTCAACGTGTGGCAGTAAGGACAACATCTGCCTTACATATTTCTACTTGCCTGCATAATCATGCATAGCTTTCTATTGTTCCAGGAGTTACTCAAGCATATAATAGAGTTTCAATGAGTTCAAACCTCCTGTTTTAGATGGTGTTTTAGTGAGTTGGTTTTCTGCCTCGGCATGGATTAGNTGGAGAGAGTGTGAAGGAAATCACGGATTGTAAATGCTGAGTACACAGCTGCATCACAAATTTTAAAATGTAGGAAACAAAAATATTATCTGAAATATATTTGTGACACCTGCTCAGTAACCCTCTGTCTGTTAGTGAGAAATAACCCTCTGGCCCCAAACACCTCTGTCATGGTGCACAGATTCTGCATCCGCAGGTGGAGTTTCCACCTGGTGCAAACGATCTTGCATGGCAGAGCCAGGGCTTCATCCAGGGAACGGCAGCCCCGGACAGGATTTGCACCCAGGAGTTTTACCTGGGAATTTGATTTGCAGATTCACAATGATGGTTTAAGGAATCTATTCAATTTTGCTGGGGTCGCATAACGAGTCACGGGCAGTGGCGCCGGATCTAAAGGATGCAGTCTCCTGAGCCCTGTCCCCTGGACCTTGTGCAATTTCTATCATAATAATTTAGTGAGGAAAAACTATTTAAAACAATGTATTGTGTTTCTGGGCCTATGTTGTAGGAAATACTTTTAATTGAAGTACACAAACGGTTAACTTGTGGAACTGGAACGTGGCATGCATGCCAGTGGAGGTGATACCCACTCAGGTTAGTGGATGCCACCCTGCCTGCCAGCAGTCGCCTCTGTTAGATAGCCTGCTGATCAAGTAGTGTGTGCTCACACTCCTAATTCCTCTCAGCCAGGTTGGCTTAAACTGTTTGAATTACTAGTCTTAGCTATCCCAGCTGATCTTTTTTTTATTTTTTTTTTTTTTCCCTGAAGAGAATTAAAGTGCTCATTTGAACTTCTTTGCCAACAGATCTGTTCAAAACCTCCAGCAAGCAGGTTTTAATGAGCAGCTGGGGGAGTAACTTCTTCCCGGCACAGGCTGCTCCTAAAGAGGCTATCTGTGCATATCCTTAAGACATTTTTAAGAGACTGCACATTTTCCTATCTTTAAATCATATTAAAAGTGACTTCAGGTGTTGCACTGCTTTAAGTCATTTGATTCCTTAAGACTGCATGGTGCCCACATCTGCCATTAGCACATCCCTTTAATGATCAAGGCTGGACTGTTCAAACGAGCTTAAGCAAGTTAGCACTCAAATCCCTTGGGTAGCCAGCAGGACAGATTTGAGCACATCAGTCCTGCTTCTTAATTAGATCCCAAAATCTCAAAGTAAAAATCAAGTGATGTTTTAAACAATTCGTGTATAATTGCTATCTTAGTTAATTTTTCCTGAGGATTTTCAACCTTGATTTAGAAGATGATATCAGTTGTGCACTTAACATTAAGCATGTAAATAACCTCATCTCTCTACAGCAATAATTTAAGCAGTCATTAAGTCCTATGAACACCTTTGGAAGTTAGGTGAATGCTTAAATGTTTTGCTCAATAGATGTCTAACATTAAACAGGTATTTATGTGCTTTGCTCCACCAGGGCCTTAAAGATATAATTTAAGTAGATGGGTGTCTTCTCCTAATGAATATAATAAAAGATCAGTGAGGGAAGGTGGTGGGAAACTGTGTCAGATGCAGTGGTGCTTCTGGAGGCTGCAGGAATGGATTAGAAAATTTTCCATCTCTCCTACTTTCATTTTTCAAGCACATAGAAAAGGAATCTCACCCTTTTCTTCAGGTGAGTAAATGAAAGGACTGCTTTCAAAACAGCTGCATGTAAATTTTCAGTTTCTTTCTGTGTGTTTGGTCACTTGAAGAAAAAAACCTCTCTGGCAGGCAGATGTGCTTTGAGAGGCTTCTCTGTGCTTTGTCAGAGGGAAAATGTTTAAAAATGAAAATAAACTCACTAAGGGCCATACGATGCATGGGGCTTTATTGGCCATTGTTCTGTTATATGACCCATCATTCTGCCCTAACACATGCATAGCAGCAAGTACCTGCGTCTTAGAAATCGCAAACCTGTGCTGTTTGTCTTGTGTTTTCTCCAGTGGACAGCATGCCATTATTGTCGCCCTCTCTGGTTATATTTAATGCAAGGAGGATACAAGTCCTTTAAAAAAAATGTCACTTCAGTGGTACTCTATGCATTTTTATTCCTGAATATTAAGTCCCAATTTTTATAGCCTTAGCTCAATCTGTGGCTTCATAAAACATCATAAATTGGAGCTTAGCTTTACAGGCAAGCAAGATGATTTGATAAACATGGGATTGCCCCTACTACATCAAATAGCGTTTCCTCTCTTAGTACCCAGAAGCACCAAGTTATGTCACTGGTTCAGTAGCCCGCCATGAGATATAAGAAGCCCTATGCAATTAACTTCTTGCATCTTGGGGGTTTTTTTTCTTTTTTCCAAGGGGAAAAATGAGAAAAGTTATTTTAACCAGGTATTTTCTTCTGATTTTACCTCATAGTGGAGTCAGCTACATGCAACCTCTTGTCAGCGTAATCATTATCTATAATTTACATGCAAGAAGCAACAGAAACTTTTAGGATGAAGTGAATGTAAAACCAGAAACCTCTGCCTGTTCCATCATCCAGCCTTGCAAGTACAGTAGCTATGTCAGTGACTATATTAAGAGCTATTAAAATGGCTTTGATGTATTGCTGGGTTTTGGTATGATTTTCTAGGTTTTATTATTCCTCTGACTATCATTTGCTATTTTTAAATGGAATCTACTATTATGGGATACGAGCAGTCTGTCCTTCAGAGGAGACTCTGCACCAATAGCCCTTCTGCTCATCTTCAGTGGCGTGTACAGGGGGACGCTGATGATCCCCTGGTAGTTCAGTGTCCTAGCCACCATTTATACTATTTATCATCAAAGAAGTTTCTGATATTCAAGGTTGTGTGCAGGCACAGGAGCTGCATACATAATGGCTCTGCTCTTTGGTGCTGCAGCCCAAGAGCTGCACGGGTTTAACTCGGTGCGGATCTCCCTTGGTGCTTGCAAACCACCGCTGGTCCTTTTGGCTCTGCCCCCATCAGCAAGCAGCTGAGTGAAGGAGTCGGTGCTGGTCTCCCCAAATTCTTTTCCATGGTCCAATCTTATTCTCTTTAGATAAACCACCTTTCTCCATCCGTGGTCGGGTAGCGCTCGCTCAGCCACGGCTGCTTTCGTGGCTCTGACGCATGGGGTTTTGGCAAGGTTTTTCCACAAAGACCTGCACGGTCTTTTAAGGCTAATTCAATACCTGGGTGACATGTAGTGGTGAGAAAAACAATGAGATTATTGAGAAAAGAAGAGCATTTAAGGAACACTAAAATGTATTTTTCCCTTTTTAAGAGAGCTGCCTTAAAACTACTGATTTCACTACCCACGGATTTCTAAGAATAAAAAATTTAAAACCTTACTATCGTTTCCCCCAAATCAGGTTTATTTCCAGCATGCCTGAACTCATAAATTCACCAGTTAGAACTACGGGACTCAGATTCTCCAAATTAACAGATACCTCTTCAAGTCTAACAAAACATACCGTTCATCTGCACCTGCATCTTGGGAGTCGGCATCGCTTGGTGAGAAAAACAAACCAAAACTGGTTTGCCTTGTTCAGTGTTTGGCTGCTCTTCTTTTTCCCTCTGGCTCAGCCATCCTGATGAACACCTCCCCATGCATACTCATTTTCGTAACTCTACTTACAGATATTCTTACGTTACATCTCTTTGACCAAAATTAATGATAATAGGTTGTTTTTTTCCTTGCCTATCACTCTAGTTAACCTCCTATTAAAAGTCTTAGGTCAAATCTGGAATGACATAGCAATATCAAGGTACCCTGCCTGGCCCTTGAGCTGCTCTGTTGCAGTTACATCTGCATTCATTTTTACTATTCATTTGGCTTTTTTTTTTTCTTTTCTTCTTTTCACCACTGATAATGATGCCACAAAGAGACTTTTGGCCAAGCTGCTGGTTTTCCTTGCAGAGCGGTTATCCAGTGTATTGCTGGCAGTGCCTTTAGGGGGAAATACATAAGTTGGAAATCAAGCTTCCAAAAAAACAAACAGCACTTCTGATTAGTATCTCATATTGTTATCCTTCCTGCTTCATTTGTTTTCCAGATGGGCGAAATAAAGGTCAACAACCCTAGGGCAACGATCTGATTTGAAAGAAATGTGATTTCTGAAAGGGAAATTTGCAAAAATAGCCATAACCAAGAAATGAGAAACATTTTAAGAAATTGGCAGTTCAGACTAATCTTCCATGTAGTTTATCTTCATGAATTGGTCATATTTTATTGTCCATGCAAATACACTGGTAATCCAGTCCTATTCTTTTGGTGTTATTTTTAAATAGTTTTTCTTTATTCAAAAGTTGATATTACTGTCATTGTGAACAAAGAGATAAAGGGGACCATCATGCACTTAGTTAAAAAAAAAAAAATGTTGTAGGCTACTGTAGCCGTAGTTTCCCTGGAGGGAGAAGTTGGAGCTGCCACGTCCCCAGGTTGGCCAGGCACTGCTCTTCCCACCATCCATCCCCTCCCGTTCCCACCCGTGCCACCTCGTGCGCTTGCTCCAGTACATTGTGGGACGCGCTACGCCGTGGGCTCCTCCTGCATCCTTCGTGCCTACGCGCACATCGTGCCAGCACTGCCCATTGCTCCTCCAGGAGGTCCTCGAGGGCCACACATCCATTGCACGGCGAGGAGCATCCCTCCGCCGTGGCTCACCCACTCGGGCACGCCTGGGAGCTGGGATTTTGGGAGCAGCTATCTGGCTCCTGTGCCTGCCTTCCCCTAAAATCTGGGTCATGTCTCCCTCTAGGGGCTCGCAAGGAGGATGAAACCCACCTTCACCTGGCAGAGGAGGTTTGAAATGAGCTGCAAGGCTCTTTTCGGCAGCGAGCCCGTGTCAGAGGAAAAAAGGTGTTTTGGCTCGTAGAGGCTGTAATGTAATACAGAGTGTGCACCCGTGGAAAAGACAGGTTAAACGTTTTATGTTAATAAATTTTGCTGGCAGAAATGAAATTCCTGCCTCTTATCTGGGCTAGGAGGAGGCTGAACTGTAGGCCCACGCGGTTTTGCTGTATGGATGAAGGTCCAAGCGGTCTTGGCTTTGCTCTGGGCCGTGTCCCCAGCCTGGGCAGTGGGGACACTGCTCCTGCACCCCCGGGCAAGGGGTGTGTGCTGGCCCTGCCCTGCCCCCCAGACCCACTCTTGGATGCCCATCACCCTCCTCTGCAGCATCCTGAGGCGTCTGGGAGGTGGATGCTGCTGTCTGTTGCGGAGAGATGCTCTTCCAGAGGGTGCTGCTGGGTGCTTTGCTGATCAGTGATGCAGTCTTAGTGCAGGGACAGGGGAGAGGATGGCAACACAGACATGGTGCCCCAGAGCAGAGAACGAAGAAGAAAATTGGGTGGAACATCAGGCTTTTTATTTCAATGTTTTGTTGAAATGGAAAACCAGAAGCGTTTAATTGCTATGATACAGTATTTAAACAGAATTCATCAAGGTGAATTTTGAATTTGCAGTTTAACTTGACACCTTTGTGAACTTTCTGGATAGTTTGTATTTTCTGTTTTTACACTAACAAGTGCAGTGGGAATTTCCCCCTGTTTAGTGGCCAGCGAGCCGTGATAATCCTTCTGTGCCACCATTGACCTGATACTGATCTGAAACTCTGGGAAGAAAAAAGGTCTAATAAATAAATATAAATCAACAAATTCTATCAAAATATAAAGGACAGTCTTCCTAGAGGCACAAGTGGGAATTGTAGAAATTGAAAGGCAGCCCATGCAGTTTGAATGACTGTGCTGGTCTTGTGTGAGAAATCAAGTACAGCTCTCAAAGGCCTTGCTTTACTTGGGGCACACAGAGATTCATGTCACCAACTTTAATCATCTAAAATTTAGACTAAGGTTTCCTCAACAGTCAGCTGAGAGATGGGATGGGTCATCTTCCAGAGGAGTGTGTTCATTAGCTCTGGTACCTGATCGTCTGGGCAGTAGGTGCTTCATTTTTAGGTGGCCAAAGTTTGGTGCAGTTCATCTCATCCCTCTTGACAATTGCTTCGTAAGACTTTACAGCCACTCCCCGAGGAGCAGTCAAAGAATCCTGTTTACCACGGCAATTATTTACATTGAGATGATTTCCCATTGCCTGAAAGTAATTCATCTTTTTTAAATTATGGTTGTTCAGTCAGCAAAACTAAGGATCTCTATAAAGATGTAGTGGCAGTGTTGCTGATAAATAACCTAACAAATTTTGAAAAAGCCAAAAACAATTTGGGTACAATTATTTTTTCATTGACTGCAGGGTAAATCAGGGATAGCTCCTGAACACCCAGCTTGCATACCAAAGACTTTGCATGCAGCTCATATAACGCTTATGAGCCTTTGCGTCTTGCAGGATAACTTCACTGGTGCTATGAAACCAGGATACGACAGATAGGTGTAACCTCTACATAATAATTACTATTTGCTTGTTTATATAAACCCTAACTGAAGAACATAGTTGGGCTCAAAATGAAGCTGAAGGATTTCGCTGATTTGGGGGCCTGAGGATATTATGTACATGTCTGTGCTGCAAAATGAAAGGCTTTGCTCCAATGTGAGCTCTCACAGCGTAACGGGAAAGACAGACAACTGACTGTGAAAGCCTTGTATTGGGGCTAGAATAAGGAAAAAATACTCCATGACTACCTGGAAGTCAATCCTTATTTGGTGTTTGTGCCGAATATGCATTAGTGCTATAGAAGCAATCTCCCATTCCCGTGAGCCCTGCAAGATGCTCTGGCTTTGCCCCGAAGCGCCGTGTTTAAGTAAGGGCAGAGGTCTGCAGATGGTGGGGCAGGGGATGTGATGCAGGTGCTGGGGGAATCGTCCTCATCCCACCCCAGGTGCCACCTTCAGCAGATGTATGCCAGGGAATCAAAGCATAGATGCAGGAGATGTTTTACCTGGTCACTTGTCTCTCTTCTGCCTGTCCCAGGGAGAAGAGCTGAGGGTGTTTAACTCTTAAATTTTGCTTGCTTACATTTTGACTCTTCTGCCTGTGGATATTTTGGCTGAGGCCCCCTCCCTGGGGTGGTGGGACCAACCCTGGCTGCGAGGTCTTAACCTGGATGTCCCCCACAGCTCCTGAGTGCACCCTGACTATTGAAAGAGAAGCATTAGAACCAATTTTATTCTCCTTAAATATCAGCTAAAGAACATATTCGAAGGAGATGAAAATATCTAATGACGCAGAACGGTGGGCAGGCGGTCCGTAGAGAGGGAAAGCTCGTTGGGTTAGCAACGGCGCGCTGCAGGCGGGGCATGGGCAGACAAATGTGCCTTGAAACCAACCCCAAAAAGCGTCAAGCAGCGCAAGGCAAGGCTCTGCCAGAGCATTAAGAAAAGCCTGGGCAAGTCTCTAGCACTGAGCAGGAAGGAACCAGGCATTCACGTGGTCAGATTTGGCGGGGTGTAAGTAAGAGGTCATAACTATAAGCTAGAGGGAATGATGCTGACATTGTGTTAGGGATTGAAAAGCGATTTGTCAATTTTTTTTCTTTTTATTTACAGAAATTCAGGGCAAGATCTAATAAAAGGCTTAGTATCTAAACCGGGGTCAGTATCCAAACTGGGCTGTGCCGCTCAGCAGTGACGTTTGCTTTCAGGCCAGGCAAGGACAATGCTGGGGCTCAGCAGGGCGAGGGGACTCTCGTGGTCCTTCTGACCCATCAGGGCCAAAATAAGCCTCTGATTTCGATGGGAACAGAGTCCCTGTGACTTCAAGAAGGTGGCCTGAGTCCAAATGTCTCTGGCGGTGTTTTGTGGCTGCTGTGGGTGCTTTCTCAGATTTTCTGCTGATTATGCTAGAGCAATATTGCAAGGAATTTATGCATAACGGACATAAATCTCACTATACGAGCCACCTGAGAGGCAAGAAAAATGGTCTCTGTCAAGGATCTACATACAGAAATACATTAAACAACAGCTCTCTGTAGAGCAGGAGCTTCGGTTTTGAACGTAGGTTTGGGGGAATAATGAAGAATAAAATTAGCGCTTTGGTAATGCATTAAGCCTTTTGGGGGATTTTCACTGGCAGATTTTTATAGCCTTAAAGGATAAATGGTGATGATAATAAATTTTTCTAACTTTTAAACCAGTCTTCCAAAGGAAGATGCAGTGAGCTTTTCCTGCACAGTTGTAGAACTGGAAGAGCTGTTCAGCTGGGACTTCAGACCACCGTTGTAACTTCCAATTAGCAAAACATACATTAAAAGAGGCTGCCTACCAGGATGGGAGGGCTTCTGATGGCCATGATAAATCGCTGTGCACCCCGTGCCTATTGCTCATGTTTCTGCACCGGGTCTTAACAGGCCGTTTGCAAATCATCCATGCAAACTTCATCAAGGCCCGGTTATCCATCAGAGGGGAGATGCCTTTTAGCATGGGACTGTGTTTGTTAATGACACTGCTTCTTCTCTTTGACCAGGATGGGTGTGATATTTTTTGAGTGACTGAGAGCTGCCAAGCGGTGTTGATAAAGGGAGTTTAAAAGCAAAATCATAAACAGAAAGCGCGTTCATTTCTTTCAGTGCGTTAGTTATTACAAAAGGAAGCATGATGCTGTTAAAGCGTGTGTGAGCCTCTTCCCGTCACATTTCTGTGGCTCTGGCTTTGTTATACATAGTCTCATAAATTATTTTGTTGCTATAGCAATACTTTTCTGTGGGCCTAATCCTTTCTCATTTACAGTGAAGCCCTTTACTTTGCTCTCTCAGCGCAATGGGGCCTTTACTTTGGCAAATTACCTTTTAAATTGCATCTTGAGGTTATGTTTGCTTTTGCTTTTCTGTGCTAATCTGGATTAGGCAATTCTTAATTTGGGTTAAAATGGATTTGGAAATTCTTAGTAAAATAAGCATCATGAGATCACATCTGTAAAACTATAACATATAGTGTGTGTGTGTGTGTGTATCATGTGTAGGTATATATGTGTATATATATACACACCTGTGTGTATGTGTCTGTATCTTTGTGATCAGAATGGATCTTCTCATCCTATCATGTCTCCTGTATGGAGACAAAAGTAGCGGGGAAAACAGAAACATATGATAAGAAACTCTGTATGTTCCATATTTACAGATTTCTGAATTGCATTCTCACTGTAACCCTTCTCAGCATTTAAAAAATATCTCTCAGTCAAAAAAACTTTTCCCAGCCATGCGGCAGGAGGAGCAGCAGGGAGGATCGTGGTGTGGCGCAAGGCAGAGGCACTGAGCTCTGATGGGTCCCAGCATTGGTGGCTTTGTTCTAATCCATATTTTTTCTTCTTTTTTTTTTTCCTCTTTTTTGCATAATTTTCTTTTTTTTTTTGTGTGTGTATGTTTTTTATGGTGTTCATGGACCAAGTATCTGCTGTCCCTCATGCTGGGTCATTGCAACCCTCAACAATCCTTTGCTGTGTGATTCATGGATCAGCAACAGGGATGACAAGATTTAAATGACAAAATAGATACTTATGACTGTATGTGTGTATGAAAGTCAGGTTCAAGGCGAAAGGATTGACTTCTTTGCTTTATATTAAGTAATACTTGTTAAATAATGTTCTCTTATATTAATTTTTAAATGGACAAATTCAGGAATGAGACCGGACTCTGGATGATCTTTCCTTAATACCCTAGAAGAGTAATTATAATACCAACTATGTTGCTACAAGCATGCAAAATTAGTAATTGTGAAAGGTTAATAAATATAACTCAAGTTCTTGAGCAGCAGAAAGCTGCTACTGAAGGGCAACAACAGACTGGATTCTGATACTATTACTTCAAATAAAAGCATTTAAAGTCCAGCACTGGATTCATTGCAAAGGTCTGAAATTCAGCCAGAGGGTCTTGGGTTAGTGGCAAGGGGTGACTATCAACCCCAACCGCCTCATTAGGCTAACAAAGATTGACACGCGTTTGAATTCAGCCCAATTTATTCATGGTTGCTCCTATAGGCAAATCTATTCAGATGCATCAACTCTTTCAACTATTCCCATTTGGGTAAAAGCTTCTAGCTCCTCCAGCCTTCCTAGCTGACAGATGCAGGTGTCTTAGCTTCTGCTGCACTGCTTTAACACCCTCATGTACTTCTTCCGTTATGAATAACGTCCCTCCTACAGTGAAATGAAACCCTGATGTCTCCCTGTTTGAATGCTTATGGTGACAGTGGGGTAGGATGGAAGAGGTGGGCGCAGTGCAGATGAGCGAGAGCCATAGGCATAAGGAAGAATAATGTTTTTCCCAGTTTAAGAAAGAGCAAATACAGAGGGAGTTCATGAGTTACAGGTTTTTTCCCCCTGAAGTCTTATGTTTCTAACTTCCCCTGACTTTAAAGAAAAAATACCAGCATTTACAGGTGGAGAAACAGACTCCCATAGTGGCTACTGAGACCACCTCTGGAGCCACCAAGGCTTTCTCTGGAGATCTTAAATTTCCTTTGCTTCGAAACTCTTTTTGTTATTTAAGTTCATAGAATGTTCCCACTATGTATACAGAATACAATTTTAACATACTGTCTTAAGTATAATTGGAGTGAGCTATCATTGATATCTACTGCAATAATTTCTACTAAGGGCTGCATGACTGGTGTACACTTTGACCTATCTCTAGATATTTGCCTTTTTCCTTCCCCCCCCCCAATGAAGTCTGCTTTTAGTTCCTAAAATCCTAAAATGTGGACATTCTATATAAGATTTAAATATTGGTGTAGTTTGAAAAAAAAAAAGGTCTAAGGAGGTATATTAATATTCCAGAGGAATTATTTTATTTGCCTTAAATTATCTCCTTTTATCCTGATGGGTTGTCTGGCTTTCTCTTCTTGATGTTATATATGCACTGAGTGAGGGAGCTGCGGAGACCAAATTGCTTTAGAGATTTGGAGAACAGAAGAGAGGAGGAGGAGTTGTCTGTGCCGTGTGTGTCAGATCCTGGATCTGAAATATCATAATGACCCAAAGCCCTTTCTGAGGCGGTACAAACAGATTAAGCCAAAAAAAGAAGTGTGCTGAGTTCATACCTGAAGTCCTTTTGTTGAATTTCCACTCAATGTTTGGTCAGGCTCGTGTGATACCTGAGCTCATACCCATCTCCATCAAGTACATTAATAATTCGTTAGTGAACTTGGTGCTTTCTAGAATAAGATTTCCAAATGTACATTTTTGGTAGATGTTTTAGCAGTCGTCTTTTTCATACTGAGTGTTACGTGTTTTGAATACTAATTTTCGGTGACCAATTAATTTTTATCATGGCCATATAACTAAACTAAGATAAGCATCATTTTTTGTTGTTTATTTCCCAATGCAACAAATCAATTTTACATTCTGAGTAGGAGGAAAACTAACTGAAGCTAGGAGAAATATAGATAACTATGTATCTTTGTTAGACCAAAAAAATAAAGATATCTCACAGCTTTTTAATCATGGATTCTCAAGGTCTACATTTAATATCTGGGATTTAGCATAATTAATTTCATAGCAGAGTTTATCATCAAATTCATTAATTTTCATCAGAATGCAAGTGATAAATTGTTCTGGATAAATAATCATCCATCTATGCTATTGTTGAGAGAACGGCCCTAAGTTGGCCTTTGGGAATCTTCCCTCATCCAGACTTGTTAGAGGGAGGCGTTGGTACCCAGCAACTATCCCCACTGCCACCTTACACACCTCCGGCTGCTCCAGCTGCAGGTAATGTCACTCCTCGCCGGACACTGGGACGTTGTCCGACAGACCGGGGGAAAACCACCCCATGTAGCTGAAGTCATCGCAGAATGGCACATCTTGATCTGATCTTCTGTTACCTCTGAGCAATGAATATATATGTATGTTGCATTATTTACTATCAGCAAAATATAGGCCAGCTTTGAAATGCAAATAAGCTTCCTCATCTACCAGCCGAAGCGTGCGGTAGACTGAATCTACCAAAATGTACCATTTTCTTGTTCAGACGGTTTCATTATCACTGGCAAGCCAAGCTCACTCAGATACGGCATTTTAATTTGGGACTTCCAATGGAAAACAATCTCTGCTTTTCATTTTTTCTCCTTCTTCTGAAGTTTCATGTTTCCTCCAGGTACCCTCTGCTGGTCTCCGTTTATCATGAAATCGATGTATGTTTTCACAGGGCAATCCCAGTCATGTGCTGCATCTGCTCCCTGAAGTCTCATAGGACAATGTGCTCTCAAACACTAACAGTTTTCAGGTGGTGTGGCAATGTGTTCTGCACATGGTCTAAATTGGGGCTTTTCACACAGCCATCACATTTGCTTAGGAAGAAAGTTCCTTTCCAGAGCAGAAACACAACATCGTCCTTTCCTGTGCCATCTGGTAAGAATAAACGCTGTAGCAGAGCAAATCTATTGTCCTTGTACATCCAGGCAGAAGTTCCCATCTCATTGCACCTGAAAACATGTCTCCTGTAATGGCCATCAAATAGATTTCCAACACGTGCAGACAAGCTAGCAAGTGCTATTTTGATTCCACGGTAACTTGAGCAAAGAGTAAGGGAATCCGACAAAGAGGGAAGATGATCTTGCTAGCAACATGAGTATTGGAAAAGAGGGAAAATATATCCAGTGGAGCAGCTGAAGATAGATTATGAAAATACTAGACTTGAATCTGTATGCACAGCTTTCCAGCCTCGTGCCTCAGTGGTATAAGAAAAAAATCAGCTCCTCCCACAAATCTCTTTTTAGTCCCAAAATAAAATTATTTCTCAGTACTATCCCATCAGAAATAGTTGTGTTGTACTCCCATCCCCCAGTGCTTAACATTGCAGTCCCAAATTTTTGGCTACCCACTTTTAAATAAAGCACAGAGAGCCTTCTCAAGAAAATCAATTTGTATAGGCCTGTTTCCTTACCATCCTTCATCCTGGGTGGTATTCTTGGCTGAAATCCCCAAAGAATGTCAAAATTTAATTGTATTTACATTTGACAGTCCTAATATTCAATCTGCAAGAGTCCAGCTATGACGCTGGATCCCCCGTAGGTGTGTGCTTCTGGTGGCAGCGGAGAGGAGCCCATCCAGCCTGGTCCGCAGGGCAGGGTGACAAAAAAAGGCTGACAAAAAAAGCATCCTTTCCTCGGCAGTGACGTGCAGCCAAAGTGGGGCACAGCGAAGCAAACTGGGTAACGTTGCACCACTATACTGCACAGCAGTTTAGTGCTGGAAATGAAAAATGCTTGGCAGTTAGAGCTAGAGAAGGAATTAAAGAATGCAGATTTATTAATCCCAGTTGTTCAAACCAAATTCCAGCTCAGATAACATCTCTTTTCCCATGAGCTAAAACTTTTATGGTAAAACTCCTCTTTTGGAAGTGTCTGGAATATTTTTCTATTACTTAGTTGTTCATGCTGAGCTATTGATTTTTTTCTTGGCTCTAATCTGATGTTATTGCTTTCTCTTAATTTAGTTTTATAGCTGTTTAATGAATGCTGTTCCTAAATGGAAGAAAAAAATCCAGAGGATTTAAGGAGCTAGAAAAACCCTTGGAATCTGATTTGTGGTGCATTTCAGGTAGGAGGGGTAACTACTGCTAGCTCTCCGTCATCAATAAGCCTACACAGCACCACAGATGAGATCATTTAGTCAGTTAAAAATCACTCTGAAGCAAAAATAACTTCCAGATGTTTCTCTAATTTTGCAGGACACTGAACTGTGAACACTTGTTAAACTTTATCCCTTTTGCTTCCCAAGTTTTTAGAGAGAGAAACAGATAAAAGGAGGTGGGGGGAACCCCAAACCATACCACTGCTTAGCGATAATTGTGTGAGGGAAAACTCCAGACTGTTTATTGTGGGGACGGACAAAAAGAAAAGGAGGCAAGGTGCAAGAGGAAGGCCTGGGAGTGCAATCGTTGCACTGAAGAGCGAGATTAATCACGTGTCTTGCAGAAGCTCGGTGTTGGTCAAGCCAAGTGTTGGAACCGTCCCTGCAGAGAGATTTGTTTAATAGTTATCACTTTCCCTATGGCTGGCTCTGATTGAGACTGCAAGATTGAGATCTGTCAGTAAACAGGGTTTTGATTTTTAAATTAATTTTTATTTGCTGAAGGACAAGCTCCTGAGTCGCAGTCCTTCCTAACCCTAAGAGACAGTCAAGTATATTTTCTCCAAAAATGCTGGTTTCAGGGCTATGAATTAAATCCTCCATAAAATTTTGATAAAGATCTTGAAGATTCGACTTTAGAAAGCATGTACTTCTTAAAATTCCTCTTACTAGATGTTTAATACAATATTGACATCCAGTAATTAGTTTACCCATGATAGCCTTCAATTCCTTTCTGCCAATTAGTGCTGCAGTATTCACTTTTGCCTGTCATAGAAATAAACAGAGAAGATACCATTAGATTTTATTCTATTACTTTTTTTTATGTGGTTTCCCCTTTCTTTTTCACCCACTTAATTCTGGAAGCAGTACTGCGATGTGGAAATTTGCCAATCGCCCTGACATACACCCTGCAACACCTCTTTTTTGGGGAGAAACAATTTAGGTCTAATCTACCCAGACGGTACTGCCCGTAAATTAGCACATGCGCGGTTTGAGTGAGTTTCCGTTGTTGCTGCTTTGATTTCTCACATGACTATTGAATGGAAAACCAAGTGGATTTTTAACATCCCTAATTTGTTTTCAACAATTAAGAACCAATAAAATCTGTTCATGTGGTTGCAACACTGTTTGGAAAAGACCCAGTACGGCCTTTTTCTATATTTTCCCTGTAAATGGTGTCATTTTACATTAATATCGTCTCTGTTTTTGTTGAAGCAGCTCCTGTGTTTTTTTTGTTGGTTCTTTGGATTAGACTGGCTGTTATGAATTTGACAACAGTTATCAAATCTCCCCTGCAGCGGACTGACTGTCAAGGATATGATGGTCAAATGTTTCACATATTGCAATCAAACCATTTGTGTTTGGTTTGAAGAATTCCGAAAGAAAGCTGTCAGCTAAGAAATGAAGTTGAAGTAGCCTGAAGCTTTTGGAGCATGTTGATCCAATTATGATGATCCACTCATATCCTTCAGCTTTTTTTCAAAATCAATTTTCATTTTAGCTCAGGGGACGGTTTTTTTGGTAATGCAGAGAAACATCTGTAAGGGTATTTCAGATGTGTTGTTTCAGGAAATTTCTTTTTTGCGCAAGAGAGCACTGAACTCTACATGTATTTTGCAAGTGCCTTTTGTCTCTGCTGCACACACACATGCATTCATGTTATAAGTTGTCTGCCTGTACATATAAGTATGCACATGCAAGTGATATATACTAGTCTGAATATGAATTTTAAATTAGTTTACATGTGTTCAATCCAGTTGCTTGAGCCTGAGGGAAAAAAACTACCTCAAACCCCCAAGGGGTTAAAATGGCCAGCACATAGGGATGGATGTAAAGAAACCTAAACCATGAGTGTTGTGGACCGGGTTCTCAGCTGGCATTTAACAGCAAAGCTGTTTGTCACCAGCACTGCTATGCCCTGGAGAGACACTGCTGCGTGTGACATGTTGACATAACAAGTCAGTGGTCAGCTATCTCCTTCCATTCCTTTAGCTGAAAAATAACATTTGAAACGGCTTAATATTTGTTATTTTGCTGCCAGGGTGTTGTTGCTGGTGTGTCTTGATTTCTTTATATCTAGTGCAGATTGAGAGTGATGCCACGGTGTGACTGATGTGATGGTGAGTACCAAAGCCATGCTCACCCACGTTACCTACCTGCCATGGGATCAAGTCATGGCTATAAACATTTATGAGTTAGGACAGCAGAGCTGATCTAAGATTGCTGTGCTGTTCTCATCCTAGATAACGTGTTGTCATCATGTTGTTTTCACATTGTATGGCAAGCATTTCATAAATGTAACTAAATAAGGAGATATTCCAAGCCCTTGGCCATGGTAATAGGAGCTAGGTCTGAGCACTGTCTCTGGGATGGCGACTATTGCCTTTGGGATGATAGACTCTCCAGTGTCCAACAGAGAAACACAAAATCCCTCCTGCTGGGAGGGGAGCGAGATGCAAAGCAGGAGCTCCATCCCTTTGGTCAGCTTTCCTGTTAGATCCAGTTCTGCTGATGGTTCCCTACAGCTGTATCTAACCATCACCACCCACAAGCTGATCCTCTTCTTGGGCAGGAGCTCTGTAAATTCTTCAAACTGGCAATTATTTCACAAACAATCTATACACCCAGCAAGCTGCGAGTCTGATGACCTTTCAGAGATCCATAAAGGCTGTTCAGAAACAACCTGTATAAAATCTCGATCATTTAACCCAACAGTAAGAAATATATAAGTCTTCCAAATCTCCAGGAAGTGAAATTTGACCTTTTCTTCATGATTCATCTTTGAGCTTCATTTAATGATGATTCTGCTATGAGAATACACTACTGCGAGATAAGGATGGGGAGCCTGTCCATAATAGCAAGAAATATTTCCAAGTTTAGCATTCATGTCCCTAGAGAGAAAACCTATCTTAGTTTTAGTAAAGACCTGATAGGACCAAAGGTTGTTTAATGGGAACAGGTGCCCAACCACCATGAACACGCTGTGGTCAGCAAAAGCCATAAAAAAAAAAAAATCCCTGATAGAACTGCTTCAGGGGAAAATAGTAGACGTTGCAGTTCTCATCTGATGCCTGATTCCTTGAGCCCTCTCACTGCGGTGGCAGAAAGTCTTTCATACTGTTTATCATCAATGCCATGGGGCATCCTTCTCATTCACTCAGCACAGTGAGCTCGGGACCCATTATATCGGCTCTTTTGGCTCGTGATTTACTGAAGACCACAGAAAGCTATTCAGTATTGTTAGATTTATTAAGGATTTTAAGATCTTAAATGAGATGTTTATAGAGAAGTTAATCTTCTTGATTTTTATGCCAACATACCTAGAGCTGAAGGGCAAATTTAACCACTCTTTCAGCAGTATATTTGGTTAAATCAAGATATTAATGTCAATTAGATTGCTTATATTTTCTGTGGCATAATGTAAGTCAAGGCATAACCGATGGTACTTAAATATCTTTGCACCTTGCAATACTGGATTTTAAGAAAGGTTTTGACAAATGCTGGCTTTCAGCAGAAACCAGATTTATTTTCATTTGGTTCTGAAGTCCTGGCATTTCTCGAGGAAATGAAGAGTTTATTTGATAAACCCCAAATACCCAGGAACAGGTTCCAAATGCTGACTTTAACAGATAATGATGCTGATTTGCACCAGTCGAAACTTTCAGCCCTTTCTCTCCTGCTTCATCCACGAAAGTTGTGGTAAGGCGGCACCAAATTCCCTTATGATTTTACTAGGAACTGGATCAGCCCCATAAAAGCAGTTATCTGGAAAGGAACAGACCAACAGATACTGAATACCTGGCCAAGTATTTTTATTAACTGATGATGGAGAACTACGCTAAGATCAGAGATCACCTTTCAAACCTTTTGGCCTAAATGTACTTTATCTTGGACTTAGAGTATATCCATCCATCAAACTTTGAAGTTAAAAAATGAACCAGTTAGTTTTTTGGAGTCCTTTCGCACTGCACAGTAGCACTGCTGTTCAAAAGAATTATTCAAAAATCATTTAAGGTTTTATTTCACTGTAAATATTTATTTTTCATCAAAGGAAGGAAGTCCCAGAGGTGGGCTAGGCATCCAGCTGGCTTGTTTTCAATAATATATTAATTTCTGTGTGCTCTTTTCCAAGCTGTGCAGTCAGCAAGAGTAGGTAGCTGTTGAAGACAGGGTCTCCTGCAAAGGCTAGGACTAAGGGCAAGTTTCTCCTACATAAACACGATGAGCCGTATTCTGCTCTAGAAAGGATTTATCCTGCTTTTCTTTTCCTCCAAACCGAAGGTTTGGTTTCATTACAAGGCAAAGCAAAACATTTGTTTCCAGTCGAAGCAAAACATTTTGTAGGCTCCTGAATATTTCATTACAAAATCTTTCCCTAATTTAGGCAGATTTTCAAAATATTTAATTTTTACTATATGATAGGAATGGAAGCTAGAGTTTGATGCTCCTCCAGGAGACACTAAATGCCTGTGTTTGCAAACATGATAACAGCACTGCACAGATGTTTCAGACAAGCATGGACCTGCATAAACACAGGGAAAAACCCTGTCCAATCTCTCTAGATGCTAAATTGTACAAGGAGTAAAGCATGCAAAATTAATACAGCTCATGATACTGAAATAAGGAAAATACCAATCAAAGTCTCAAACTGCCTGTGATATGATATGATATGAAATGTCCCAGAAACACAGGATTTAGACTAAAACCTATGTCAGCAGTTAGTGACTTGCTTGCAAAATGGTGTGATTAGTTATTTTTCAGTATTATCGCATGTGGATACTCGAGCTATGGCCTGGGACAGATCTGTGTTAGTGATGCATGAAAGCAAACTTCAATACGGGATGAAATACAGGGATGCAATTAGCATTGTACAAGAAAATACCAAGGCAAATATTAATTGCCTGCACATCATAAATCTGACCTGTGTTAATTTTTTCCGTAGCTGTTGCAAGAAAGGAAAATGTTACAGAATGATTTAAAGAAGAGTCCAGTCGCTCTTCCCACACATGTAGGGTTGTTTGGATGAACGTACAAAATTGCTTTTTTTGAAACTATTGGCCTCCCAACATTGAACTGGGTGACGTGGAAAGATTCAGAGCTTGACTGGACCGGTTCCTCAGCAACCTGCTCTGGCTGGACCCGCTGCGAGCAGAAGACTGGCCTGGGTGGCTTTGGGAGATCCTTAGGGGCCCTGTGAAGACACAAAATGCTAATGGTTTGCTGTATGGATGAACAGAGAAGGCCATGTATTAGTCATATCATGCAGGAAAAAAAATCTGAGACTTAAGCATAGCCTGGAGGCTTACATACAGGAAGATTTGCAAGTGAATATAAAGTCAGTATTATATAAATACAAGCTAAAGGATCAAAAGGCAGATAGCGTGGCAGTGTTTTCCACAATGGTTAGGTACTCATACGTCTGATCAGGCTTGGGAAGAAAGATGATTAATTCCGTTTAAATCATATTGAACCAGAATAGGTGGCTCAAGACCTATGCGAGGACTAGATAGACAAGGAGAGAAGCAAGACGAGCAGCAGGATGGTGTGAGGCTCAGGCAAACGCACCCTGATCCACGCTGGCTGAAGCTCAGCCCCGAGGCACGTGCTTTGCACCATGGCACGGAGCATCTGAGCAAACATTCTGGGGCTATTGCATCGCTGTTATCTTCTTAAAGGGAGGAAGAAGATCCCTAGTGCCGTTTGTATCCTTGACCCTTCGTGCTTTCTGCTTTGAGCAGAAGTCCCTTATCAAATTCATGCATAAATATTGTACAACTTTTAAAATTGTGTTTAGCTGCTTAGATTTCAAACCTGAGTAAATGGAATAATTTTAATTATTTATTTTTCACTCTGCGCTGCTGCTCAGGGCAAATACATAAAGATGATGCGTTTCAAAATCGAAGCTTTTGACTCAAAGTTTAGCAGAGTCATTAGTCATGTCACACACACCAAGTCTGGTGGAATTTGGTATAGCTTTTTAAACTTTAACAGGGGGTAAATTAAATGAACCTTTACCTAAGATACACTTCTGAGGACAGGATGCCTATGGTTACACTACAGTTGCTAATTTATCAAGAATTGCTGAGTACTCAGCTTCATATTAAAATACCAGTGTCAGCCAGGATCAATCCCTACAAATCTGCCAAGAAAGATACAACTTGGATCAAACAATGACATATTTACTCAGCCTGCACAGGCACAGTTTGGCTCTGATGTGTTTTCCTGGGTGAATTACAAAAGCAGGATTTGGAGATTCTTCCGTCTCAGGAATTAAATGCTCAGAAATATCGGCTGTCAACTTGAAAAATGTTAGATCTGCATCTCTCCACAATTGTCTTAAGTTTCTTGGAATTGAGCCCAGCTATTAGCAGGGGGTAAATAAGACAAAAATTGACAACAATGTGCATTATACGGCGCAGCATTGAAGGATGAGTTTTAGATGTGAACGGTTAATGGATTTCTTAGAACTGCAGTATTTGATTTGAAGCTTACCATGTTTTTGAAGCAGGTTCACCTCAGTTGCTCTCTGAAAATTTAAAAAAAATATATTTTATTCCTTTTGAAGTACTGCAAAAATGTGGGGTGGTGTTTATTAAAAATATGTTTTAAATGTGCAGCATTATAAGTTGAAGGTCAGCCGGATTCAGCTTGGCTGTTGGTGTAGACCAGAACAGCAAAATGGAAATTGCTTGATGAAATAAGGGTTAAGTATCTATTATTTCCAAGTGTATTCACATTATTTCCAAAAATCCTCCTCTTGTTTTCATAGCATACTGTGCCCATATGAGTACAAGGTTGTAAGGTCAGACTGGGAGTGATTCTGCCTTTTCAGAGAAATGTTTTTTTGATGTATTATTTCTTCTGACTTATGTCTTTGGACAGTAAGAATCCTTCTCTTCCATGTGATGGATGAGCTGGGCTTTCTATCCTACATCATCTTTACTGAGGTTGAAAAGCCTCAAGAAATAAATGATAATTTTACCACAGAGCCAATGAGTGAATAGCAGTGTTAAAATATGGCAAACTTGTAAAACATCCCATTAGGTTCGTTCAGTTGTATGTGACGAGCACAAACACGAATACCTTGACACGAGCCCCAAGCAGCATGAACAAACCTAAATACATATTAAAGCTCAGTTCAGCAACGTACTTCAGCCTGGGGTTATTTAAATATGCGTGTAGTCCTATTAAAGTCAATAGGTATATTTACATCCATGCACAGTGACGTGTGTACTAAAACAGTTTGCCAAGCTGAGGGCTGGCAAGCAAAGCAAAGCCTTTATTCCCTTCTCTTTATTTTACTGCTGAAGCAAATGAGTGATTTTTCTGCCTCGCTCTGGACTCCCTTTCTTAGGAAAATATTTTCAGTGGTATTTTTCTTTAGGTTCTGGAGGTGTTTCTGCAATGGCACTGAGTTCCCCTCAGTCTTCCCCATGGCAGTGCTACCTGAGCCTCTCTCCAAGCAGCTGACGGAGGCTTTGGGTAGAGCGTGGCTGCATTTACACCAACTTTAATTCTTTCCTGGCACCAACACCGAGTTTCACTTTGGAGCTTGAGCTAGGTTTCTACCCAGAACTCAGACAAATCTGCAGACAATAATGATGAATTTGGGCACGCAGATTCTAAAAACTGTGTGTACATCATGCCTTTAAAAATTGACTTTACTCAGTTGGGAAACATCCTGTCCTGCCTTTAGTAAACTGTTGTTATGTCCCAGCAATCACATTTTATATCCAGAAGTTTGCTGGGTTTTTCCATATATATGAACAACTCTTGACTTTCTCAAGAAGGAAAAGAGGATGTTTTTGTTTAAACATTGTGTTTCCATGATTACAGGTATGCATTATGGCATTTGGAAGGAAATTACTTCCACATATATTTGGTTGATGGACACCGTTCAGGGGTCATGATGTGCAACAGAGAAACTTCCAAACAATTTGTCAAGGCACGACTTCAGTAAGAAACATAAGCCTGAGGCTGACCATAAGCACCTGGGTTGTTCCATTTGATGAGACCATACGGCCAACAAGAGATGGGCTAAACCGGAGTGACTTTGTGTCTTCTGTTTCTACCAAAAAAGGTAAGGGACTAAGACCCTGTAGCAATGTAAACTAATAGGTTAGATTCAGTAGCTGTACTATCATTAGGTCATTGGGTTAGAGAAAATGTTAAATGGAAACTATTTGGAGTACACCAGCAAGTCCCAGCAAAGTATGGGAGCAGACACATTAGGTGTAGCTTCACCAGGGTTCCCGTAAACGAGGAGTTTACAAGTTCCCATTGATCATTCCTCTTTGTAACATGTGTGTAAAATAGCAATTTGAAGTTTCAGGAGTGTCATGTCTGGATGATGAGTCCATCAATTTTCTTTGGCTGCAGGTTTCCCTTCAGTGGCTGGAACGTAAATTATGAGAAGCTGAAGGAGAAAGCTGTAAATTATTGGGCTCTGCCAACTTCAATATCCTCAGCCTGATGGATCCTTGATTTGACAACAATCTGCTCATCAGTCACTCTTGCAAAATATTAACATGCTCAATTATCAAATGTGTTAGCCAACTGTTAAATTTAACGGATAGAGCAGTCGAAAGTCCGGAGACACAAAGGCTCGGTCAGACTTGGCTTCCATTCCTGCTGAAAGGCATCTGCTGAAGCTCAGGAGCTGCTTGTTGTTGACCTGTGACAACAGAGTTTCTTCAGGGTTTAAAGTATTTTCTAGGAAATTCTGGCTTTTTTAATGAGAAAAATGGAAAGAAGAGCACAAACGTTGTTGCTCAATCTCCCCAGCTGCAGTCCGAGTTTCTGCTCATGGTCAATGGGAATGGAGCATGCCCAGCACTCCTAAAAATCAGTCTCTCTGAAGATGCAGGAAACAGATTATGTGCCTAAACAAAGTCCCAGGTTTGGGAGGAAAAGCCAGGTTACCGTCACTGAAGAGTATTTTATAAGTAGTAAAGCAGATGTTAAGGTGTCTCCTAATAGCCAGTGCAAAAAGCCCATCTTCATCTGAAGGACCCTTTGGGAAAACCATCCCACTTCACCATGATTTTATCTGTCCTTCTGTATTTTTAGCCTGTCTGGTCTATGAGCAGCCATGGCAGCAACGTCTTTTACTGCCCACTTTTACAGCACCTGGTGCTGTGATTTGGACCTAAACCAGTCTGGGAGATGGCAGAGAGCGCAGAGACCTGAGCAGCAGATTTCCCCAAAAGTTATATGAGCAGACCAGAAAACTTGGCTCTCTGCGGAAAAGCGGGAGCCAACGGTGCATCCGGGAGAGCTGTGGGCGTGCGGGTAAGCAGGGCGGGAAGGAGATAGGACCACCACAGGCAAGGGGCCACCAGTCATTAGCTGCATCCCTCGGAGACAGGGAACAGGCATTAGGGGCTGGAGAGAAATCTGCAATGCAGTGAAGGTGGGTTGCCCCTTCCCCCCTGTGTCGTCCCCCCCCNGGCAATAACGGAGGGGATCCCTTCTAGAATTACAGCATAAAATGAAAAAGGTAAGTGGTAACAGCCTCCAGCACCTCTGCTTGTGGAGCGGCAGTAGCAAGGTGGCTTGGAAATACCTACTAACAGGAGTGCCTGTCCTTAATAAGCACTGTTAGTTTAATTGCCCCCATTACAGATGTTATCAGCAGCAGGAAGAAGAAAGGAATCGCCTGTCAAGCGGAGCAGGAACGCCAGGAGAGTCGGCAGAGCGGACTGCTGCGCTCTGCTGAATGTATAATGAAACTGCCAAGCAGCACAAGGAAGGAATTATGCATTTAAGCTATAAGGCCTCTCTTCAAAAATTCCTGCAGCTTTTTTTTTTTTGTATGACTATGTACAAGCCCTCCTAAACCAACACGCCTGCAGATCTGGTTAAATAAGCACTGACCATTGGTTTCGAAAGCTCTGAGACACCTCCTACCAATTCATGTTGGCAAGCTTTTTATAGACGAGGCATTGATCAATTACTACATTTAATTGTTTGTGTGGAATTTAAAAAGAAAGTGGTGCCTTTAAGCATACTAGTCTGCCTCAGGAAATGATGAGGAGCATTAGTCTGTCTCCTCATGCTGTAGATTATGATGGGCCACTGCAGATACGGGTGTTGTCCTAAACATTAAAAATAGTCACCTAGAAACAAATACAAGTATGAGTGATAACCAAATGCAAATTTATCCCCCATTTATAACACGCTAGTAAATGCTGACATTCAGAGAGAGGGAATGTGGTGCAGGAGGAGGATGTTGGATTTTGCAATTACAGTCCCAATCCATTCTCAAAAGATTAAAGTTTTACACAGTGGTTGTTCTCAGGAAATTTGCTGAATCCTAATATTTAAGATGAAAGCATAATAAAGGATGGTTTTTTTTTTTAAAGAATCGTATGATAGGTTTGATTTGCCAGTTCTCACTGAAGTAAAACTTTCCACTGACTTCAATTATCAGTAAATTGCGTTGACCTCAATAAGGGTTTTTGCAAACTGGACCCATAACATGAATAGGCTGTTCTGCGCAGAAAAGTGACTGCATGAAAATGGCATCTTCTTACTCATCAGTTCTGCTTCCCGAGGGCACACTGAGCTGCTGCATCTGACTTTAATGACAAAAATGAAGTTTCGCCACTCTTCCCTCCTGCAAGACCTTCGGAGCTGGTGGAACTGGGCTGGGAGTTTGCGCAACAGCAGCAGAGTTGGGGTGAGAACCAACTTGCAGAGTGGTCCTGTCCCCCTGATCCCACGTACCCAGAGGGGTGTGAGCCCCAAGATTGTCCCCAAGCCCCACTCTCCACGTGACAATGAATCAACTGGGAATCGTTTTCCCAGTGGGTTACTCCAGTCCGGGAGCTTTAAATGCTCTCTGTTTGACATCCTCCTGATATATTGCATTTGTAAAGGTGACCTTAAATATTTTAATGGTAATAATTCTTTCAAGGGCTTGAATCAGTAAATGTGCTATGTTCATATTTTGGCATTATATACTGTAGGCAATTTAATCCATATAAGCAGTTTCAGTGATATTAACACTGTAGGCAAACCGATACTAAAGTTTAAATGTCAGAGAGAGTTTTCATATTAGATCTAGTGCAAACAAAGCATTTTTTCTCCAAGTACTGAGGCATAAAATACCAGGAGATAGTAAAGACAGAGAGCACCAATGAATCTCAAATAAACAGGAGGTGAAATTTATAGTATTTTCAAATATGTGCCCTATCCAAGGGCTGCTGCAGCTGCACAGATCTATAAAATTAGAGATAAGAGAAAAACCTTGTAGCGCTCCACAATAAATGCACCTCCACCAGGGTATCTATCTGGATTTCTGTAACTCCTTGGAGATTTACTATTTCACCTTGGATTTATTACCCCACTGTGCATACCGTGGGTGGCGTTTTATATTTCATCCATAGCTCCGCTTATTATATAATGGCAGGTCCCAGTTACAATCACCGTGCAGGGATGTGTTGCCAAACCATCGCCCACCCCTTGCAGATGGGTGTGAGCAGAGAAACGTTGGGGTGATCCCACCAGTATTTATCCAGTGATGCTATGGGAGCTGTGGGATCAGGCAGGTTTCCATCCTGTGGCCCCAAGTCTCTGGGCCTTCTTGCACTCAATGAGCAGTCAAGACTCCGCCTTATTGGGGAAAAAAAAGCATGGACTGGATAAAAAGAGGTGTCTTCCATGGTTTCCAGCTTGCAGTGAGGTGCCGGGTGCTGCCCATGCTGGGGTAGGCGATGCACATGGCTCTGCAGAGCCACTGGCCCTGGTTAGGTGTACCTCGCGGGAACACCTGAGCCAACCGAACGCTCAGCAGCACCAGCTCATAAAACCTGTGACAAATGGTCAAAAAGTTTATTGCCCGTGTACTGCTGCTTATGACCCCATAAACCACCAAGAATAACGTGCGTGGAAACACACATTTGTTTGTTAGGGTGCTTTCTTGTTAAATAACCTGACCTGCTCTGAAATCTCGTGCTGGCATCCCCGGGCAAAAAAGGGGTGGCTGTGGGGAGCAGCCCACTAAAAAGAAGTAGGGCAGCCCAAGTGCATGCTCAATAGGATATATAAATAATATATCCTCAGTCCCATGGAAACACTGACTTCAGCTCCCATTTGTCGTACAGGTAAATACTAGAGGTTGAAGTCAAGATAACCGCCTGTTCTGTACTTCGGACATCTTCCTGCTAATGTCCTCCTTAACCTGTGGACCTTTCTCCATTTCCTTGGCACAACAGCCATGCCTGCTGTGTCCGCCTCCTCTGTCCAGCCAGCCCTGGGCTGTTCACCATGTTTACTTCAGCGCAAGAGGAGCACTACACCTTAAGCTTTCCCCTTCCTTTTCCAGCAGGAGAATTGTGCATATAAGCACAAGTTAAATGGTGATGGACAGGAGAGGAAACCTGTTCCTGCAAGAGTGCTAATGCCAGCCTAGCCACCATTTGTTTCACGCCACTTAATGCAAAGGAGATGGGCTTCTCCGAAACAGATTTCCACTCAAGGAGGAGAATGTGAGCACAGAAACAATTTCTGTGTCTTTACGAAGCTTAATCATATATCAGTAGAATCAACCACAGTTTCCCAAACTGTACTAATAAGTGTTCTTGAACTTGGACAGGCACGGGTGGCAAGATGGTGGCTGGATAATGAAGTTTGGGTGCGTGGTGTCAATGTTGCTTCATAATCAGCCTGCATTGTGCAGCATGTATTTTTCTCCTTTCTTCGAGACTTTGCCAATCACCATTACGACACTCAACACAATCGTTAATCAGATTTTTTAGAAGTGGGATGAAGCTGGCACGCTGTCTCCCTCAGAAAGCGCACAAAATGGCATGGAGTAAATCCCGGCTCTATGGCAGACCAACTCGAGAGCTCGGAAGTGACAATTTTTTGAACCATTTCTCCAAGCTACCCCCAGCAAATGATGTGTACGAAATTGCAGGAGGAGGAAGCACAAGTGCTGTCACGTGGGAGATGAGAGCAGGAGGGGAATGACCACTGAGAATCAGCTGTGGTGACCATGGCTCCTGGGTATGTTCATCGCTATCACTAACCACAGATGGGACTACGGTATTGGACTTGGCAGTACCCTTTTACCCCAAGGTATTTTGAAGGTGCCTCAGGCAACCTTACGCATCTGTACTTAAGGGGCCAAATCCTACCCCTGTTGGGACAGCGAAAAAGGTCCTCAGCCTCCATCCTTCCTTGGCTCCTGGGGCTCCCAAGGTAAGCCCTGCTGAGATGTCCCAGACCAGAAATGAGAAGAGTTCAAGACCCTCAAGACCCCACAGGTGGGAAGGAAGAGACAGCCTCTGCCAGGAGCAGTTTCTTTCACTTTTCAGAAAACTCAGACATAAATAAGATCTTCCCAGCAGTGTAATTGCATCAAGGTGAACTTTTTTCATTCCAGGCTGAAGGACTCTTCTGGAACGGCATTTCCTTCAGGAGCCCCCGACAGCAGATGCGACCGTCGCCTTTTCTGGCCACGGCACTTGGTTGAGCAAGCGACCCGTGCACAGCTTGCAAACTGCAAACCCACTAAAATCGATGAGAAAATGAATGTGCTCAAAACCTGGTTACAAATTTCAGTCAGTTCCTGAAACAGAGCCAAGCTCTTTAATTAATATTCAAATCTTGAATCAATATTTCAAGAAAATCAAAGTGTAAAGATCAACCTGTGCATTTGTGTTTCTGTCTTTGTCCTGATTGCACTTCATTTCATTGGGGTCACACTGAAGAGCTCAGGCTTGTTTAATTTTAAGCTCCAATGACAGTCAGAGGAACCCAATTTTAGTTGCCACTCTGCAAGATTCTTTTTAGTCCAATGCAATTCTTTAGCTTTCTTTGGCCTCCTTAAATAGACAGACTGTAAATAAAGTGTTATCATGGCTTGTTTCTCCATAGAAGACGCTAACACCATACTTAAAAACATATAGGCTTCTGATAACTGATACTACATCAATAGATGATAAACCAATAAATTAAAGTAACGGTGCATAAAATGATGAATTCTGATAGACTTAAGGCAATATAAAATAATTGGAGACTTTATTGCTTTTTCTATTTTTAATGGGGTACTATGGCAGTACATTCTTGCAATAGGGCTGGAAAGGTAAATTAATCTTTATGCATCATCATCAAGCAGTGTAAACATGGCCAAACTTAATTACAATATAATAGATTGTTAAGTGTCTGCCCCACAGAGGTGTGATTGCTCTCAGGCAAGTGATTACAGCAGGGATGACTATCAGACAAGGTCTTCTTTAAAAGGCTGGTAGTAGCTTTGCATGCCTCTGACAATAAATCTGATGTGAAAACCGTGCCAGAGAGGCAGCTTTCCACGGTCTCAGCTGCAGCAGAACAGTATTCAAGGGAGAAACACAAATTTATGGTGGAGCGTTAATGAAACGTGGCCTGAAATTGCAGTTACTTTGCCAGTAAAAACTCTTGTTTCTCTGCGAAAACACAATGGGAGTCATTGAAACTGCAGCCTGGGAGCAGGATGGAGGTGCTGGGTCTCCCCGGCTCATCTCCCCGCACCCACTGGCACCCTGTCCTGCTGGGCTGGGGTCCCGCAGGGAGCAAAAGTCATGGAGGGGGTGACTGGGCTGAGGTACTTGTAAAAAAAAAAAAGCAAAAAAATCTTACTTGACATATTTTTTTTAGAAATTATAGCACATTAAGGAGAGAAATGCAATACAACATGTATTTTCCACTTCTGTCTCCGATATTGTTTTCTGTCATTAGCAGCTCTGCTCCTGGCACAGATGTGTGATTTTATGAACCCATTGTACCATTACCTCTCTTTCCATGGTAGCAGTTTAATTTATACTTACATGTATAAGTATATATTTATACTTACTAGACACACTCTGCAGTGGTCTTGCTTCTTTAATGGACTAAGTTCACTAAAGGAACACAAGGTAGTAATTTATGCTTTAAATGTAGCTGCAAAATGTAGTTCAGAAATCTCAAATTACAGTTTTTTTGTGAGAAATTTTGGGGAACTAATTCTGAGAAGAGAATATGTTTTATTGAACAGTTTCAACCAGTCTAGATTCAATGTCTGTACAGTGTGGGCAGCAGAAAATCCAGGCCAGATAATATCTTTTAGTCTCAGGGAAATTTTAGTTATGTCTGCTTTAAAACTCATATTGTAGTACATGTTTTATGTTTCAACACCATGATGCTGACAGTGGTTCGAACTGAACATTTACGGAGTGGCAGACCTTTTTCGCACTGTCAAACACCGAAAGGTGTCTTAATAACTGGAAATCAAGCAGCAGCATGATCTTGAATTCCTTGATTACTCTAAGCCACTTTTTGGAGTTCAACATACTTGTGTTTATTTCCTGATAATTGTGCGAAGAGTTTTCTGCTGCTCAATTGCCTCAGGAATTAGGATATGCTTTTGAGAGCAGTGGAAGGACTCCCCTGCTAGCACACCTCTCCGGAGCAGAAAACATCTCTCATTATGGAAATTATCAGAGATGGTGTGTGAAGAGGGCAAAAAAAAAAGTAATTTTAGGGCTATGGCAATAGTCCACTCCAGATCACCAAAGATGCCACTTGGATCCATCTTGATAATCAGAATAAAACAGCAGAGAAGACAGAAAACGTTAAGATCCCAATTTTATGTGGGCACTCGTGTACCTTGGAGAAGGGTTCTCTGTACTTTATTTTCTATTTTAATTCTTTAATTCTCTTTTTAATTCCTTCTTTGCTCATTTATTACAGCGCTTTGCTCCTTGTTTGCACCACCTAAAACTAAACTGGTTTAATCTACGCACTTCTCAAAGTCATACTGCACCCCTGCATCTTGCTTTTGCATTTCCACTCTTTGATAATAGCTTTTACTAGCAGCCCAGTTTAAATTCTTAATTTTGTCTAATTCCTCTAAATGCACAATGATTCTTCAACTGGAAAGGAAAGAGAATAGCTCTGAATGATCCATATGTTGAAGTACTGTATTTTCATCATTTAAATGATAAACTTCCCATCAAATATCCACAAATGTACATTCATGACTCCCATCCAATGATCTATTGGCCAGAGGCACATACATTGTTTTAATTTATTTTGGAGTAAAGGTGCTTTCCTGCCGAGTTTGAATAAGCTTGCTATGTACCAAACAGATGTTCAATAAAAGAGAGACTTTACTGAATATGACATATAAACACAGGGAAAGAGGATGAAGGAAGGAAAATTGCAGGATGTATGGATTCCTGGTTCATCAAACAACAGGCCACAGTTTTAATTGGGGCCCTTTTATGGATGGAGCAGTAATGAAACAGAAGGACCGGGGATGTCTCAGGAGAAGGTAACATCTATGCGTTGCTTGTGGTGGAATTAACTTCGGTGAACCCACTGTGACAGCACACAGTTTCCCCGTCCGCTGCAGCAGCGCGACGGTTTCTGCAGTTGCTAAACTGTTCCTCTCATCATGGAAAAAAAAAAAAACTTTAAAAAAATTCAATTGCATGATCTGGGAGAATTAAAGGATCTGGAGGTGGGCATGTGAGGGTTTCTTCCCACTGTGTAAAATACCCAGTTTTGCTCTTGCCAGGGAAAAGCGTTTCTTAAAACGCCCGAGTCCTGCATCCATTCAGGCTTTTCCTATTTGGAGAGAGGTACTATTTAAGGAGGCATTGAGGAGAGCAAAGCTGGCCTGATTCATCGGGACATCAAAGAAGGAATGCTGCCTTTGAGATAAAGATGTCTTTGCTTTGAAAGGTTTCTCCTTTGTGCAGGAGTGTTGCAGTGGGATGTCCACCCACCGGGGAACGCTTCTCTGAGTGGGACACCTCCTCCTAAGAGAGGCACAGGAGGAGAAAAGTACCTACTCTGCCTGCTCCCAGTAAGCATAACCTTGGGGGAAAAGTCAAATTTCTGGATGTTTCTGTCAAAGAGAGACTTTGTGCCTGACCTTCTCCAGACCCACCCCGGCTTCACGGCCAGATGCGAGCAGGGCAGCACAACTGTGTCTACGAAGTGCCTTGACCTTCTTGACAGATAATTAGACTCAAACCTGCATCATTTAAAATTGAAAAATTTTAAAACCCCACTGAAAACTTTCTCGTTTGCAGGCACTTGCAAATGTGAATCCCGATGCTGATTTGCTAAGGAAGATTAATTGTCATTTTCAGCCTGGCAATTTGCCATGCTTGTCCAGGGGCAGTGTGTTTTGCTTCCCTCTCCCTTGCAGTATTGATGTGTCAAAGTGGTGAAAACCTAAGGTATTTAAATACTTTTGTGGGCATTTTGGTAAAATTTGGTGATACAGAAGGCGGACTGGCTCCTGCAGATGCTACCATCAGCGTTCTGCATCTGCATTACTTGGTACTTTCAAAATCAATCCTAACAGTAGTGATAACGTCCTGGCATGCAGTGTGAGACAACATACATGAACATCGTTAAGCTGCTGAGGCTTCCCAGAGAAGGATAATGGAATCAGTTTATGCTGAAGACTAATAAGACTGCACATTCTGTCTTCATTTGTGTTTGCATGCAAATTTACTTCAGTTTTACGGTCGGTAAAGGCTGGCATAATAATCTGGAAACCACAGTAGCCCCACGAGCATTGCCGAGAGCCTAGAAGGGCTCCTGCTCTGAAAGCATCCTGACTTGCAGACGCTGGCTGTCGGGGTGTCGGAGAGATTTTTTTTCAGTGTGTAATGGAGTGGAGAGAAAAGGTAAGGAGCAGCTACCGGCGAAGAGGTTTTTATCATTGAATTGTATATTCAAAATGGGGTCAGCGTTCTCCAAGACCAATGTTTTGGTCATTGTGGCAATATCTGACTGCTTCAAGCTCAGGTGATTTTTTTTTTTTCCCTGGGGCTGTGCTTTGCAGTGGGAGCTGGGTGTCACAGGATGGGCTCCAAATATTTACAAACAGGAGCAAGAGCTTATTAGGGAACCGGGTTCCATCAGACTACAGCTTGTCTGGCTTGAATCAGCAGGTACGGAGACTTTGGCATCTAAATTTCTATCTATCCATTTATTTATTTATTCTAAATCACCACGGCCATCTTGCAGGACTTCAGAACTCTTGGAGTTACCCCAACCCTATGTTTACAACATCCCTAAGCCGAAAAGGAAGAATGTGGTGAGGTGGGTTTTTTTTAATGTAGTCTTTTTGAGATTCTCATTAGTATGCTTGAGCTAGAGAATATATTTGGCGGTATCTTAAGTGCACAGATGAACGTAACCGCTCACTGAGTGGGAGCGGCATGTAAATGGTGGAGGGTGTTTCGGTGGGATCTATAAGCTGCAAAGAGAATTGCATTTGGGAGTAGAAGATTCGAACAGAAAATTGTAATGATGAAGCCAATCAACTTCATTAAAGCTGTTATTTTAAATCCATCTTACATGACTGAGTATATTTAAAACAGCCCTGGTGGAGAGACCTCTAATCTGTATGTGAATGAAGACTCTTCTGAGAAGCGTTTTAATTCTGAAAGGGAAAAAGTAACTCAGCACTTTCTGAGCTTGTCACTGATACTGCTGAAGCTTTGCTGCTTCTTCTTCTTCTGCCCAAAGTTCAGGCTCCTGACCTGACTCAGAGTAAAAACATTACTATCAATAGTTATTTCAGGTAAATCTCAGCGTGTGTTACTCGGGTGGGAACATGCAGGTACTTGCATTGACAAACTTTCTTTCAGAAAATTCTCAGCTTTGCTTAACTCTCCTACATTCACTTTTTTAAAATTAACTTCCTTTCTACAACCTCCAAAATGTGTGTTTTCATTAGAAAGAAAATGATCAAATAGTGAGTACCTGCACCTCTGAGTTTTTCAGGTGCAGGTGCAAAAAATCCAGATGCATAGTTCGCAAGGAACAATCGAGCTTAAAATGAAAAGGCTTCCCTTCTGAGCGAGACTTAAATACATTTGCTTTTTTTCCCCTCTAAATCATGTACCACTGTAGGGCCAGGAAGAAAAAGAACAATCTCAGGCAAAACTGCTGCTGCACGTGCAGAAATTGGTCGCAGCCAGCATCACGTAGAGCTGTGGGCCAGGTGCTACACTGCACAAATGGGTAAAATAGTGGGAAATGGGTATAGCAGCTTTTGTCACCAGCATCCAGCAGAAACTTCAAGTTCAGCCATTGTAAAATGTGGTGTCTTCTCCCTCCCACTCCTTTCTTTTCACTTACGAAACTCCTGAGTAATTTATCGTGATGCTCAAATGATTGTTTAGGTGTGAATTTAGGAAACAAAATAGCTCAAGTTGAAAAATACGTAATGCTCTGTTCGCTGGAGAGCTCAGCCAAGCCGCAGTGCTCAGCAAGAGCTGCCCTTCCCGCTCGGGGCTGATGCTCAGCTGTCCCCGAGCCGCAGGTGATGGGCAGGTAAGGGACCGCACCGATCCTGACCAGATCGGTGGGCAGGCTGTGGTGCTCAGGATGGTGAACAGGCAACGTCACAGCAAGGAAAATGCATGAGAGCTATCTGAGGCCAAAGGCAACACTTATTGTCAGGTCTGCTTTGTGCTACAGATCAAATAATGCACCACAAAACTGCACAGAAACTGAAAATGGGAGGATGAGCTTTTTCAGCCTCCGTTGAGTATGTTGGGACAAGAAATGGGAACACTGGTTAAAAAAAACCCATAACTTTTAGAAGTCTTTAAGGGATGACGAGAGGTTAAGAGGCAAGGGTTGGGGTTACTGTGAGGATCAGAGGTTTAAGGCAGGCATTAATCAGTCAAAATCTCAATAAATACCATCTCTGAAAAAAAGGCATGCCTTTGTGAGCAGTAGGTGAGAATATTCAAATACCAATAAGGTAATAAAC
This sequence comes from Pandion haliaetus, assembly GCA_013401275.1. Lineage (NCBI taxonomy): Eukaryota > Metazoa > Chordata > Aves > Accipitriformes > Pandionidae > Pandion > Pandion haliaetus. Next base: position 234,696 of record VYZV01045446.1, read on the forward strand.
ATGCGGCTGAGAAAAGTGAGTAGGATACATGGTGAAAGATGGCGAAAATGAATGGCAAAAGAAGTCCTGAAGAAAATAAAAGGTCCAAGTGATAACTGGCATCAGACCTGACTGTACCTTTTTTTAAAGAAGTAGCTGAGATGCTAACCTGGAGATTTATAAAGCTCTTCCTTGGCACAACATGCTAGTTAACTTCCAGTTGAGATGAGAAAGTAACTCAGCTGTGGAACTGTGATTGGTTTCTCAAAAATCCACAGCAAGATCCGTTAATTTGCAACAGAGAAGCAATATTGCCCTTTTAATAATAGATTATTTTATAACCTAGTCCTCAGCACGAGCCACCAGCCCTTCAGAACCAAGCAGTGAATAAATAGGAGTTTGCAACATGAGGTATGATATCATGTAAATAAAAGCCCATGTAGACTTACTGCATCGTCACTGTGTATAAGCACCTACAAGCAGGAGCACCAAGTCTCCTATGCCAGCTGATTAATTCAAACGTGACGCTGAAGTTTCAAAACACTCAAACCTGGGCTATATTTTTAACAAGATGGATTGGCAGTTTTAATAATTCCCAGATCCCAAACACATATGAAACAAGCCCTTGATGAGAAAGGTCTGATTACAAATAACCTGCAGAGAGATGAAAGTTCGCTTTTAATATCTGTTTTTTTAAGTCTGCTTTAGACTTTCAAGAGGCTTCAAAAGAAGGCAAAGACTAGAAAACAGTTTGATTTAATACTGTTAGATGTGTGAAATAAAATGCTGGACAATAAGAGATGTAAAACAAGCAACAAGTGCAAATGACTTAAATCAAATTAAAGAGCTAATTGAAAATAATGGAATTAAAACCTTTTTTGTTGTTTTTATTCATCTGTTTTTCATGACTGTTTGCAACAGCATTTTTTCTAATCTTTTTTACTTTGAAGAACAAACTTTCTCCACCATAAAAGACAATTATTTTAATCAGTATCTGAAATGTCATTCTATGGGGATGTAGATGCTAAATGCCATTCAGGAAGAGAAGCACCACCAGCATAAACCAGCAGGACAGCCAGAGAGCTATATGGTCTTTGTCTATAGAGCTCTCTGATACAACATCTTGATACCGAGTTACTTTATCTCCCATTATAGCGATCCTCACTAACACGTCTTTGCTTTCATTCTCTGTACTCTCTAAAGGAAATAGTCTTTTCTTCATCCTAGCATACACACCCGTAGCTTCAGCTGTGCAAACCTCTGCCTCTGGTGAGTAACCACGAAGTAAATGCAAACTGAAAACTGAAATCTGTTCGGTCTGAGAACAGTTTTTGCTTAGATCACCCAATATGGAGTTACTTCCTTTTTTTTTTTTTTTTTAAGGGACTTCTGTGTGTGTTTAAACAACTGAAGAGAAACAGGGCTCACATTAGACCATTTGTGGCTTTTTCTTTTCATGACAGCAAAGGAGTGATTCCTCCACTGAGGGGGTTGGTGTGAATGCAAACCTGGCTGCGCTACAGGGACATGCTATTCCGTGTGCCTGGTGCAATGCCACCGTCGCATGGGAGACCAGGTGTCCCACCAGGAAGGCTACTATCCTTAGGGCTCTTCATTGGCCCACTTCTCCTACCCTCTCCAGCACCATTGCCCTGCCAGGTTGACATCTCCTTGCTCTCCTCCCAAGCCCAACACACCTCCTCCTCATTTTTGAGCTCCAGGGCAGGAAGGGCTCAGCAAACATGCATTTTCCCAAAGAGACTACGAAGGCCAGAAGTCTGCCAGAAGTCAGAAAAATAAAGTTGAGTAGCATGTGATTGCAGAGTGCATCTGCATGGGGATATTACCTACAGGCTTTGAATGAGGCTTGGCTTTGCAGAGCAAAACTCAGCCTGAGCCCACCAACCTGTTAAATGCATTATGTACAGAAAAACTCCACCACAAATCCCTGCCATCAGTGCTCAGAAAGTTTCCTCCTTTTTTTTGAACGGAAGCTCACAGAAATAACTTCCCCAGCGGGTTCAGCTGCCCCATGGCTTTAGGGGTTATTTCTGCTTTACTCCACCCTGCACACAAGCAAACTGTGCTGCCTTTCTCGCGAGCAGCTTCATTTTAAATCTTCAAGAAGAACAAGGGGAAAAGCAACTGAGAAAACATGAGGACAATTCCCCCCGCTTGTGGGAACGGTATTTTTTAAATGAAAATATTTCCCCTGTGTACTGCTACGCTGCCTCTTCATTAGAGGGAGAGGAGAAGCGTGTGCGCTTGCCTGATGCTGAGCGCTCATGGTATGCAGAGACTGCATAAAGAAATCATCTCTGGTGCTAAAAACCAAACCATCACTGCTCCTTAAGTTTGGTGNAGAAATAAAAAAAAAAAAAAGGGGGGGGGAGGGGGGGGGAAGAGAGAAAACCCACCAACCCCAGTGTGTTCCCATAATGAAGGGTCTAAAAATGCCCCACTCATTGATGCAAAATTACAGTTATTGTTTATCCTCCTTCTACTTCACACAGCTTTATACAATACGCACCACGAAAAAATACAAGCAAACAACCGACACGTTAGTTAAGAGACCTTCCATTTTACTTTGGCAGTTCACGATAATGGAATTTAATTGTGGAAAAAGCTGAATAATTTTAGCTGAATGTCATTTGGTTCATTCAAACTGGGAATCAGGGACATTTTTAACAAAGGTTTTCAAACTTCTTTTGAAATCAGGAAGCTGCTGTGCACAGATAAGGGGAGAGGTTTGAGGATTCTCTATCAGAAATTTCAAGGTTTTTTCCATCTGCTTTTTCACATTAACTGGTAATTATCCAGAAAGGCACATAATAGTGCAGAAATGACAGAAGCTGACAAAGGTTTTCCTAAGATATGTAAATTGTCAGTGATAGGCAAGGTGCAACAGAAAGGCTTTCTACAGCACAATTATTTATGCCAGTTTCATTTGCTTTTAGGTAGCACTGATGGCATACCGCGCCGCCGCGTTTATCACAGGCGCTGCACATTCCCTTCACCACCAGCGTGCAGGAAAGATGGCAAAAACCGAGCTTCAAGGTTGGTGGTCTCCTCCGACTCCGCTATTTTATATTAAATACGTGTGCGCGCGTGCCTGTGTGTGTATAGATATTTCTGAGGACTCTCTTGTTTATTATAACATTCCCCTTCATTTCTCATGCTGCATAAATAAATAAATAAGTGGCACCCTTGCCACTGAAACAGCTTCCACATACGGGTTACGGCTGGTCTACAAGTCCCCCTTCCTCACAGCAGCGTTTTTTGAGGGAGGCTACGTTCAAACAGACGCTCGGCGGTTTGCACCTGACGTTCGTTAGCCCTTTCCACCGATTGCATATTTTCAGCAAATAGGTGAGCCCATTAAAGGTGCTCGGATAAACTCCCTCTGCCAGCTGAAGAGCCCAGCTATTGCTGCGCGGTGTTCCTCTGGCTGGGGTTGAAGAGGCGGGTGGTGGGACAGCCACCCCATCTGCTTTTAAAAAGGGATGGCTGGATTCGGATACTCTTAGAAAAGACCCTCTCTACCTAAGTTGCCCGGTCAGTCTCAGGAATTATTACACATAGGAGTGCAAAAATGCCACCCTCCGTGACTTGTCCCTGCAGGTCACCAGGGTGGGCTCCAGGTCTTGAACCGGGTTTTACACAGGTATTTTAGGTCTCTGCTATATAAACAGGGGGACGGAAAGTGGAGGTTTGATAAATACCCCCTTTCAAAAGGAGAGGATGGGCTTCTGAGTCCTTCAGGGAGGTTAATTTTATTTAAGTAAAGTGTAAGGGGCTGTGCACAGGAGAAATTCCTACCTGACCCCTGCCACATTCGGCTCATGCCGGAATTACAGGCTTTAATTAACCTTTTCTGGGAATAGGACTTCATATGTAACTACATATGTAATGAGAGGTTATAAGATCTTTAATGGATGAAAGGACTTTACCTATCAGTCCCTGATGTAGTGGTACCAGAGGTATTATGGTGGTATAATTACTTTACATTAGCACGTGAGTGATGTTAAGTTACTCTGGTGGGGGGTGTTTCCACGTTGGGGGGGTGGGGAATTAATTTCCTTTATGGCAATATTAACTTAAGCTAATGGGGGCTGTGAGAAAGTAAACAAGGATGCAACACAATGGATTTATATAGAAAAAAAAACCCCAAGATTGCATCTGGAAGTCAATGGGCTTAGATATTGGCTATAAGGACCTTGTGTCCTATCTCGAGCTTTGCTTTCCCCAATCAGGGGGCTGGACATCAAACCCATGTAAAAGGCTTCGGGGTGGAGGGAAAGGATTCGACCCACCAGAGCTAGTGGGGGCTGCAGGCTGCTGCCCGAGGGGGGGGTCTGTCCTTGCAGGAACCAGCCTGGGCGGCTGGTGTGATATTGCCTTTTTTTTTTTTTTTAAGATAGGTTTTCTTCCAGGTGTTTTCATGCTGTAAAGAATAAATAAAAACTTGCAAGAGCTGCTTTATTTGGTCAGTGCTTAACTTCATCAGGGGGTGCAGGCTCGGGGGCTTTGGCTGTAAAGTCCCAGCTATGGAGGAAATCGCGGCTGATTTACGGGGGCTGCAGCCCAAAGGTGGCTCCCGCGCTCCTGCCCCCTCCTGTCCCCCCTCTCATTAAATCACAGGACCCCTTCCTCTCCCACCTACAGCCACCTTCCTCTGTGCAGCCCCTGGTGGTGCTGGAGGGACAAACCCACCAGCTCCAGCTCCTGACACCGGGCTCTAGCATCACTACATGCAGGTGAAGCCCCTGACCCTCTCCTTTGCCTCTGGGTTTCTCCCCTTCATTGCAGGTTTGGGCTAAGCAGTCACACCAACATGAATCAAACGTGCCTATATTTTATGAAGTAGAAGCTGATGTATTTATTAATTGCAAGGGGAGGGAATCCCCAGAGGAGACCCCCAACTCAACCCCAGGGGAGATCCCAGGACAAGACGAGGTGGGGGAACCGGAGCCCAAGCCCAGCTGGAAATGGATTTGGGGAATATATATGCTGGTTAGTTAAATTAGGTGTCTGGAGCAGCAATGTACTGCTGGTATTTTTACAGAACTTAAGGTATTAAAAAATCGCCTAATTGAGCGTTAATTATTTCATTAAACATTCTGGATTTGCTTTGGTTTTACTTTGTAGTTTTTTTAAAATACAGTTTAAATTAGATCAAAACCTGTCAGGCTTGCGAAGAGGGTCTTAGGTGGTCGGTGCACGGTGGAGCTGAGGACTTTTGCTATTGTCATGCACAGACTTCAGGTTAGAGCTGGCAGAAGGACTTTGAAAAGGCGTGAAGGCACTTAAGGACAGAAACCTCTTTTCCTGAGTAACAGATAGAGCTGGGCGAAACCCTGAGGATGATCAATAACCAATCACGGGAACAGTGGCATGAACACAGCTTCGCCATCGTTACATGATTCTGCGTTTGCTTGTTGTGACATTTTGGCCACCATGTCACTGGCAGATGCACTCCTGAGCAGAGTGAGGATGCTGCCAGCCCCCAGCCCTGGGTCCTGCCCTGAAAGCAAGTCCTAAGTGAAGTTTCTAAGCTTCAAACGACGAGAAAAAAAGCCTGAACCCCCCCCAGAGGACTGTCTGCCTGAGTCTGCTGCCAGCCTGGTGCCTGGCCCCCCCCATCAGCCAATGCCACACATCTGCCTAGAGAGCAGAGCAAGGAAAAAGCATCAACACAACTCATGTGAGCAGCTGTACTTATCCAGCAGAGCTTAAATTTTGACCATTAAATAATTACAGCAACATACTTGCCATCCATCTACAGCCAGAGAACTATTTACTAAAGCTATTCAGCAAATAATTGGGAATAATTAATCCATCAAAGGCAATTGTATACTGAAAAAGAGGTGAAATTCACAAGAGGAATTATTCACTTCAATTTATTCGCTCAGCCCTGCTAGTAAAGAGGTGAAATACAGGCTTCAAGGAGGCTGCACAGGCACGGCAGACTGTACACAACGGAAGGAGAGAAGGGGAAGAAAATCCACTGAGGCTGAAAAAAGCACTGCATCAAAACATACCCATCGCCTTGGCTCTTGCTGTCCCCTAATGACCCTCACGATGCTCAGCAGCCGCTCTGGGAGTGCCAGCCTTCTGGCAAAGCAAGGCATGGCATTAAGCCCCAAACATATCTTCTGCTGCTTGACTTTAAGGTTGACGATAATACGGTAGAGAGGAGAGCATGCGTCAGTCCGAGCTCACGGCAGCATCTCCTCGTAGCCATGTTACGTACCCCGGGCTGAGACCTGTAATGATATAGGAGAGTTTCACTCGCCTGCATTAATTTTCTCTGTAATGAGATGCGAGTGGTGGGTCGCTTTGGCTGTTATGGGATTTCCCTCTCGCAGACCTTCAGTTTTATATATCCGATGAGCTCCGTGTCAAAAGGGGAGGAGTTTAAAGTACACTAAAAGCTTTGATGAAGTAACATGCAAGAAAAACAGCCCCTCTTTTTAAAAACAATGTCCCTGTGCCCATGCACTGTCTCCTATAAGATATCCCACCCACTTTTCCTTCTTCTCTTTTAATCAGAAACTGAATTTCAGAAGTGCTTCTGATTTACCCACCATGGCAGTGGAAGGTTTGGAGTCAGAAGGGATTTCTGGAGGTGATGTGTTTTGCCTAAGTCCCTTGCTGCAAAATGCTGGACACGCTTTGAGCAAGCGGTGCCCCTCCTGAGACAAGTTTCCCAGGGATGCTGAAAAACATAAAGTAAATGGTCACTGGGGATGGCAGGAGCGCTCTACTTTTCTAGGTCATAAAAGGGTAGGAAAAAAAGCAGTGCAGGGGGAAAAAAAAAAAAAAGGAAAAATCCTTTAAAATATTATGTTTTCATTGACCAAAACCTTCCAGCTTCTGTGATGCCAGCGGTCCCAAGCTTCATGCCCAGCATTTTGATGGCAAAGGGGTGGGAATCAGAGCAGGCAAATGTGGGGCCCTAAACACACAGAAATGGCCTGAATGCATCATCTGGATTACCTGGGTTTTTTTTCTGCAGCCTTTTGTTAGACTTTGAAAGAAAAAAAGAAAAAAAAATTAAACATATTTCAGAGTAATTGAACTGTGCTCACATTAACTTACACTAAAATTATTTTTAATTAAATGAACTTCCCCTGTTTGTAGCTAGAAGGTACTTATGTGAGATAAAAACTCCATTCTAATAATGCTGAGACTCACCACCACTTAATTAGCATCACAACTCAAGGCAGACCGAGCGGGGAGGTGGGCTTCTGCTGCTGGGTGGGATCTGGGGGGAGATGCTCCCTCCTACCGCAGCCCCTATCCCAGAGCCCACCCAGCGCCGCGAGGCACGCCGGGACTGGAAATCACACCTAGTATTTGACACAGTTTGTGGCAAAAGCAATTATAATTAACATTATATTAAATATTAAGTCAAGATCATAAAATGTTGATTGGTACTGATTAGCTGTATAATCCATAATTAGAAATCACTGCACCCTTCACCAGGTACTGTAGTGCTTCGCTTATGATTTCACCGCTAAATTAAACGAGTGATTCAGCTTTTACCCTGAGTTTTACTTTTGCATTTAATTTAGGGCAGAACCACAGTCAGGCAAAAGCACAAGCCCTGTTCCCGTGGAGGCTGTTCCCAAACTTTCCGTCCTGAAGGCAGCTCCCCATCACTGCCGTGCCCGTGGGAAGGCGATGGCCAAATTGCCCTTGACCAGCCCCAGCACTGCTTCGCTTGCGTGTGCAAGACATAGGAAGATGAAAGCTCCTTGTGTATTTACTCACCCTCAAAATGGTGAATGCAAAAGGTAGAGCCGAGACCATTCGTGCCCTCCTGGCTGTTCTCAAGCCAAGGCAGATAAGCCAGGATTAGGCAGCTCCTAGATAATGATTTATTGCTAGGATAAACTAGGAGTACACTGATACCTCAGCAAGGAGGGAGCGAGAGAAGACTCTTTAGTCTGGTTTGATTTTTAGAAGACCAACCCCATCTGTGCATCACCCATTAATGGGATGGAAACACCGATCCTTTGGTAAAAGAGTTTGGAGAGGACTGTGGCTCTGGGCTGGAGAGCTGCTGCAGGAGGGTGAGGTGTTCAAGGTGTTTAGGAAGGCTTGCTGCAGCAGCCCTGCCTGCCTGAACAAGGCCTTCCCCTGCCTTTATGGGTCCATTTATCATGGACAGCCATTTATAATAGATAATGTCATCATTGCACACTAGGAAGCACTCAAGTTTTGTTAAAGCAAAAACCAAAATCCACTAACTATAAGATTTTATGTCTTTGCTACTAATTTTGGTTACTGCCTTGGCTGGAGACCCATCTGTGATTTTCCATAGTATTTCTGGATAAAAATAAAAAAAAGTCAGCGGATAAAATCCCAAACCTGTGGCAGTCTAGCTGTACCTGCTTGAACTCCGGCAGCCTCCTCGCAGCGCTGCAGGCGAGCTGGTCCAGAGGGACCTTCACAGGCTGAGCTCGGCGCCCGCTGGCAAACCCAGGGCTAGAAAGAGAAAATACACTGCCATAAATTTTCTTTTCTGAGGGCACTCTTTGGAGTCCTAGGGAAGCAATCTTTTGAGTCCTTCTGCAACTAGAGCATGCGCTGTTATCTTTTGCACCGATTAATATTGCTTGGGAGTGGAGATGAGATGCTAGGCAGAGCCCGGCGCTCTCAATCGATTAAATCAATGCAGTCGTGAAGCTCTACAGATTTTCCCTAACCAAGGGTTTGGCCTAAAAGACAGCGTTACTGAAGACACAGGAATCACAGATAATGTGGCTGCTGGTCAGGCTGAGAAAAACAGGAAAGCCATGCTCCGGGTCCACATCTCTCTGTGATGGGCACCGCGGGATGCAGCCTTGCACCGGGTCGGGGGGGCTGCACCCCGTGAGGCTCACACACTCATTCTCACAACATTTTAATTATTCTTATTCTTACATTAATGGCTATATTTTTATTTAAATGATGGCTTTAAGATTGCATAGCTCATCGCTTTCTTTTAAGAGCTACTTTTGGTTAGTCCAGGCAAACGGCTGTGGTCGCTCCTTCGCAAGGACTGCCCTGGCTGAGCTCCTCGAGCAGCCGTGTGTCCTAGGGAGACCTTTACCTGTCCTGCTACAAAGCATCCAAAACCCAACGTCATTCACATCCTTCCCCTGGGCGTCCGGCAACCTGAAAAACCAAAAGTGAGCACCAGAAAGCACTCCCAAACCTTGTGTATTCTTTGCTGCAATGTTTATAGCGCAGGGGTTACCTCTGAGTCAGAGCTAAATAGGCAGATTTTTAAGAAGATTCCCATGCCATGACTGTCAAAACAAAGGTATTTCTGCTCTTTCGGCACTTTCATTAGGAAGAAAAAAAAGGTGTTAAAAAAAAAGCAGAATTTCCTCCTTGCATATCACCCTCACGTGGGCAGCATCGAGTGCAGGAGGGTGCTGCATCCTTGTTTAAAACTGCATTTGCATCAGCCCTCATCTATCTGTGATGTACAACAAATCCGTCCATCCAGCAGACAGCCTTTCGGCTCGTGTAATACTAAAAATGTCTATTTTTTGCCTGCAGAACCAACGCATTAACTCAGAGAAGGAGCACCAGAACTGAAGTCTGGAGCCACTGCCTGCCCTGGAGCTGAAACACCACTTTACTAACAGTGCAAAAGAAAGAAAAAAACTCCTCTCCAAAATGGCTGCAGAGTAGATCTCTGCAGTCCCTTCTTAAATACTGAAGGTCTTTTCATTTAAAAATACCTACTTAAAGGCAGGTTTAATCTCAACATGGAATTTTCCAGTTTAAAAAAAAAACAAACCACCACACCTTCAAAAATGGCTCAAGTTAGTTCGCCCCCAATTTTTTTTCCAATGAAATTAATTTAAAATGAGTGAAAAATATTTCAAGCCCTAAGATCCTGAAACCTCCGGTGTCAGCTGAAACTGGCACTTCTGCTCTCAGCTTCAGCCCTTGCTGCAGGCACCTCTGCTTTGAAGCCTTTGAAGTGTTTGTGGCACAGGCAGAGGCTCTCTGCAGAGAAAGCCAGTCGTTTCAGAGATATTTAATGTGTGAAGTGTGCATGCGTATATTTGTGTTAGTGTAACATGGATTTTTTTTTTTTCACAATGCGTATGGAAAGATGTAGAAGAGTTCTTGACTTGCAGAACAAAAATTGCAGGAAAAACAACTGTCTGCCTTGCTGAGAGCATCCAGAAGGTGCTTTTTGCCTGAGCCTCAGTCACTTCAGCATCGTCCTGAAGATCCAGTCGAAACTATCTGCTGACCTTAAGAGAGACAGAAAGAGTTCAGTTAGTTGTGCCTATAGGACTCCCTCACTCCCCCCTCTCTCAGCATCAGAATTCACTTTTTTAAAGCTTGGAGGAAACAATGCCACCAAGAAAGCACGAAAACACCGGGAGCAAAGTGGCTGTGGATGCCTGCCCCGGCTGCAAGCTGCAAAGCAGCTGACATAACTGCCCCGTGTTTATTTTGGGGATGTGATGCAAGAGCAATGCAAGAAATTTGATTCATGGTTGGATTTTGGAGCTAATTATTTGGCTTGCGACGTAACGACCTTGATTCTGGAAGCGAGGTGTGTGGTTTGAGAGGCAGCATCTCTCCCTGCGTATGAAATGATCTGATGCGAAGGCTCCGCCTCAGCAAGCCGGAGGACTAATTCAGTGGCTGATTTGTCTAAATTGTTAAATTTCCCTACTTTTGGGGCAGGGACAGATTCACAATTGATGCCTCAGTTTCAGAATGAGCCACTTTTATTCACCATGCAGTGCAAGTATTCCAGCCTGTAACTGATGAGGTTTAACCAGTAATAAGAGCTTCAAACCTTAAAGGAGCCAGTTGAGCCTGTGCTATTTGAGCAGCATTTCTGAATGGTTTGGTGAACAACTTCTCCCACAGACTGTTTTTTAAATAGAAGAAAAGTACAAAAGTTTTCTTACAACATCTGAAATGGAAAAACACTTACGTTCTGTGACTCTACAAAAATATTTCTGAGGACGTGTAATATATTTTGCCAGGGTAATGTCCCTATTCTAGGAGTGTTTTTTTCTGCTCAGCATTTGTTCCTTTTTTTAATGTAAGCCACACAGGGAAATATTGGAAAATGGATAGGGAAAATAGAATTAACCCTGTGTTTTTCACACAATTGCCCTTGGTGCTACTTTTTTTTATTTTTTCCTAGCTTTTATGAAGCCATCATTAATCTAGTCAGCCAAGGTCAGGCAAGACTTTTTTCTTCTTCTTTGCAGACCCTGAAGCTTATAAAGCTTCAATCTACTCTTCCATAACCAAATGTTTAGTACCTACTGGTTGGGTTAATTAGAGTGCATTCTTTACAGCTCTGATAATAATCACTACTACACCATCATAGCAGTGGCTGCAGACTATTTTTGTTTGTTTGTTATTTCTTTTTAACAATAAGCATTTACATAGTCACACTGCTTAAACCACTGGGTCTCTTGGCTTCAGCCAAGGGTTCGTGCAATCATACCTGGACATACCAAGCTGCAGAAGGTAAGAGCATCACCTGCACTCATCATGATTCCCAAACCAAATGCAGCACAGTATCTTGGATATAACTCTAAACAGGGGACCTTTACTTTAAGAGGCAAAAAGAATATTCATAGGGGAAAAAAAATAGGTAAGAAGAAAAGAGAGAAAATTGCTGAATGTCCAGCATTGATTTAGAAACAGGTTCTGCCAAGCAGGGTGGAAAGGAGCCTTCCCCAATCTATTCAGTGTATGGTTATTAGTACTGATATCAGGGCTTTGGCTCCCAAGATAAAGAGTGGGGAAGGAATTAGGAAAAAAATACATTTCTGTAAATAAAGTTTTTCCAATTCAGATGTTTTTTAGGAATTGGGGAAAAAAAAATCTGCTTCTCAAATGTCAAGTACTTGAAAGACTAAAAATAGATCACCGGAATAAATAAATTAACCCAGAAGACAGGACTGATGCTCTGCAGGCATCAGGGATTAAATAAATTCACTAAATTCAAAGTGGTATTCCAGATAAGAGCTCTTTGTGCTGCAGCATGTACAGCTTATTGATTATAGGATTGAGGTGCTCTGCACTCTTGTAAAATGTACTCTGGCTGATATGACTTAATCCTGCCGTAATGTACAGCCCAGTGCACAAAGCACAGCGCTAGTTTATATTTTCTTATTTATTTTAATTTTGTTTGTGTCTTAATTTGCCACACCACATCTGTGCCCTCTCCCAGGCAGCGTTTGCTCGGGATGTGTGACGAGAGGCACTCCAGAAGGTGCTGACTCAGCAGGGTGAGGGCTGGGCTGCCTAATGGAAGCCTGCAGGACAGGGGCCATGGGAATCTTCCTTGCTTCTCTTCCATAGGGATGCAAAGCCCGAGTGCTTCACTTTTCCATTGCGTTGCATGGGCTGGCTGCAAGGACGAGTGGCCCCCCGAGCACTGGTGATGCCCGGTTGATGTAGGGAGCAGCTCAGATGGAGATACTTGTTCTGCAGGCTTCTACGTTTTGCTATATGAGCCTACCAAGGCAGTAGAAGTGTGTCTAAGCAAGGTGAAACCATTACCACTCCAGAGAAGACGGATTTTTCTAGGCAAAAAAATGGAAAGTTTTGTAAGTCTTGCTGGATCAAAGCAAGCAATCTCAGAGGGGCTGTTATACACCTAGCTGGAATGAATTTTGGTTAAGTTCCAGTTAACCTGTTTTCCACAGCAGAGGGTGCTTTGGCCTGCCTGGTCAGCTATTGAACTGCCAAGGTCATTTCACACTAATACAGAAGGACATTTCTTTCCTCCTTTAGAAGGTCTCCTGCCTCTGGTGCTCAGCCCAGCTCTCCTCTGCAGGTTGCTATGAAGAGCCAGCAGACCTCTCCAAACGTGGAATTTTACCATATAATTTACCAAGAAAGACAAAAACCTCCAGACTCCTGAGGGTGTGAGAAAACAGCTGGGCACGGCAGCGATGGTCTTACGGCAAGCTGTTCTCCTGGTCCATCTCTGCTTGGGGGTGCTGCCCATCATCCGGCACCTTCCCAGCCTCGGGGCATCCTTGGGTGCTGGTTTTCTGAATCACCGGTAAAAAAGTTGATCTGACCAAGGGGAAGAACTTTTATCATTAATTGTTGTCTCCCTGGTATGAAGGAACAGCTGAACAAAGGAGCTGCAGGGGCTTGGCTTTTGGGTAACCTCCTCGAATCCCCTTATCTCGCACAGGTTTGGCGAGTCCCCCAAAATCTTACTTCACCAAAATTAAGCCTCTTAATCTCAAGACATATAGCCTTTACTATGTAACAGTGACTCCTGAGCGTGATCCAGAGGGCCTATATTTTAACACCCAAGATTCATTAATATTTCCTGCAGAGTGTTCAGTAAGTAGCAAATAAAGCAGGAAGTGTCCCAGATGTTGGAAAGAAAAAATGGAATTATTCATTGCTTACTAACGTCAAATGCTAATGTGAGAAAAGCATCCTTGAAGAAATCCTTGACTAAAATTCATCAGAGTGATGTGAAATCACTGTTTTAATTATGCATTTTTGAATGTATTTATTAGTCCCGGTTCTGATCTGACTTACAGATGTTTAACAGTTATAAGGGTCTACTGCAGTCTTTGGAATTACTCATGATTTATAATGACAAAACTTGGATCAGAATTAGGTCCTTGTCACTACTCTATAATATCCTTTCATCAAACTTCTTCACATTCAACAGATGAAAGAGACCATGGTTTCTGCAATTTCAAACCCTACCACTGAGTCCATTAGCTTGTTTTTTGAAATTTCTCCTCCAGAAATGACGATTCTCGCACAAAATTTTGTCTGCTTGAGTTATACTTGCCACAAGAAACTTGAGAGCAAAGGACCTAGACCCTTTAGTCCACCAAAATTATGTGCTTGGTTAACGTTTGGGCTGGCTACAAACGTTGCGTTTTAACAGAGGAGCTAATTACTTTAGTTATGCTAGTCTATAATCTCATTCTCTGTATCCTTATTGTTGTGACTATCAGAGTATGCTCAATACCAGATGACTATTGGAGAGAGTATGCTCAATACCAGAGATTTTTTTAAAAAAAAAAACAACCCTGTTCAAGAATGATTCAAAAAGTCATGCGTTTTTTCAAAAGAGTGATGGAGTTTTAAACTATTGCTTGTTCTAGAGCTGATCCAGAATGAGCAAGTCTCCAGGGATGGTTTACTCCCTAAGGCATGAATGCATGATTAAGTTAAATGTATTCCATAAATGCCTTGATGACATTAAACTAAATTTTTTAAGGAACAGATGGAGAAAGTTAATAAATATTTCATTCTATAATATAAAACTCGCTTCTATATTCACAACTTCAGGGATCCTCAGCTTCACAGATATCAATAAGTCTGATGGATTTCTTGCTGCATTCTCATTCTTCTGCCCTGGTGTCTCTTATGGGATCATCATTTCTGCATGCTTGGATTGTTTTATGGGATCAGTGAAAGGCAAGTGACTGTAAATCTTGACCTCTTCTGCTCCTGGATTATATACTTTTATTCTTTGTGACCATAAGTGTTCATCTCTACACTGAATAGATAATTAAATGACAAAAATTATTCAAAAGGAATTTATAGTGAGAAATTATCACCTGAAGAACTGATGAGGCACAGGCATAACCCAAGGAGATATTGTGGGGAAAAAAAAAACCCACCAGCTTAGAATGGCCAAATAAAATACTGAAATATCTGTGTATTTGTAAATGTCATGAAACATCTATCCACTGGGAAAAAAAACCCATGATTTTTACCTGTATATACCAATTCTATTCAAACGAAATTTCTATTAAGGGAAAAGAGTGTGAATTTCGCTTAAGAACTGTAGACCAAGCCTGTTAGTCGTATGAAAGAACTAATCTTTACATGTGGGAATTATAATTTCTCACTCTATGTATGCCATGAATCTTGTAAAAGAATAATTAGAACTTGCTCCAAAAGGAAAGAAATGCCAGACTTGAATAATATTTTAGGAAGAGCATTAACAAACATTTTTATACTGCCAACAGTCTTCACTGCTTTCTAGAAGAGATTTACATTACATTATTAATTAACTATACTGAGTCAATAGCATGACATAAAGCTTGGAAGATATATGTTTAGCACAAACTATGACATGCAGGAGAAAAGTGTGCATTTTTAGGAAGTTTGATTTAAAATCTATGCAAACGACTTCAGCAAGCAAGGGCCCAACAAACTACTTCAAAGCATCAATATCCAGCCCAGAAAACATGACAAAATCAAATCTTTGTCATTTCTCTCAAGTGTCGTTACAAACCTCTGCACATACGGTATAAATTACTTCACCTCCTGTACCTCAATAGTTTGGTATAAAATTAGCATGCGTTAGTCTTAGTGGGACCGCTGTAATCTGTCAGACAACATACACCTGAGCAACTGCAAGAATTTGGAAGTATCTAAATGGTATATAATTTGTCTTTTTGTGTGCTATGTCTGTAGAATACAACAGGATCCCATGGTCTACCGTAACAAAGAAAATAAAAAATAACAGTGCTATTGTTCCCACTCCCTTTCCCCCAACTCTGACCATCTTTCAGTTTTTGGCTTGAGAATCCCCACAACACTGCGTCTGGAGAAAATATTAAATGCAGAGTAATGTGGTGCTGTAAAGAAATACTAATTAATTCAGATTTAATTTCAGCCACATAATTTGGTTTATTCACTTATTGAAAGTTAGGTTAGGTCCAGGTACATTTGCACCCTCAGAATCAGGGCTTTTAACGAAAAAAAGTTTCTTATGTTTCCCGACATCCCATTAAAGTGGTTGTCCTTTGACGTCAATTAGAGCAAGCTAAAAAAAAAAAAAAATCATCCTTAATTGCTTTTCAGAAATAGACATTATAGCGTACACCGTCGCAGCCAGATTCGATTACCTTTTACAAGAAACAAGGATGCTGGGAACGCCATAAAACTCCACCTCTGCTGAATACGGATGCGGGGCTCTGCTGACAGCTGGGGGAGCTGCTTTGCGCAGCGAAGGCTCTTCTTTGGGCTCCAGAGAAAACTGATGCAAAACCCACAGACACGTCTAAATTTCCCCAAAGTGTGGAAATGCTGAAGCTGGATGTTCAGCTGGGGCTGGGTTTGGACTGACAGTGGTTGGATGCTCAGTGGTCCATCCCTGCCTCCATGTAAGAGTGAGTGTAATCATGCACCTATGCTGACAATCATAGCTACAAAAATGATCTAGTCCTCAAAACTTGTGTATGTTTCATTACAAGGAGCAGCACCAATTTTCTCAAAGACCCTCTCCAAATTTGTCTTACTCCAGGGACTTCATAATGTCTCTGCCCACCAGGTAGAAGAGGAGTCCAGAAAGTAAAACCAGGGGCACGCCTGCTGCGGCGAACATGAACGACCACCCGTAATACACATGCACGGGTACGTCGTCCAGGCACTTCTCACTTCTCTCCAGAAGGATGTACTTCTGAAAATCAGCGGCAAACTCCTTCCACATCACAAAGAGAAATATGAGCAGGAGAAATAAGCCTCCTGGAAAGAGAGACAAAGATGAGTTATTCTCTGCACGTGAAACACATCCCATCAGATTTCCAAGAAAAGATCGCAACAGATTTCCATTTATTCTTGCAGGTCCTTTGCATCAAAGCTTTAGTGTTGCAGAATTATTATTCATGACATTGCAGGTTCCCCTGAAAGCCAAGCCCACTCGCCGTGGGAGAGACCCCCACCACCGCAACCAGCTCCTGCCCAGCCGCGCTGACAGCTCGTGCTGCGACCGCCGGCTCTACTGAGGGCTCTCTTACAGCTGGATACGGCCGCGGAGAAACCACCATGGATGCAGCTGATGTTCACAGCAGGGATTGACGTGAGGCTAGCTCTGCATTCCTGTCTTAAAGGTGGGTTGTTTTGCCTTTTTTATTTTAAATTTGTCTGAGATGAGTGAGAAGGAAAGACTAAGACTTACTTTTTACTTTTTTCTATCTATCCTTCCAAGTAGTGTCAGATCCAATTTCCACCAGAAATGCAAAGATACAGGGATCAGTCCTGCTGATGGTAAGCGCTATCCAGCATCAAAACCTGCACAAGCAGAGCCCAGGCAGATGCCGAGAGGCTGCTGCAGCTCATGGCAGTTCCCCTTCACGTCTTGCGTTACCCTTCCTTAAACTGAGTTTTGCAACCGAGTATTAAAACACGGCGAGGAGTATAGATGATCCTATTTTGCAGAGAAATAACACATAACAGAGTGGAAAAGGCATGTAGCCATGAGATATTAATATCAGCTGGGTGACTAAATAACAGAATAATAAAAAGCATAGTAAACAGCTTATACCATGAGGCTAGAAAGTCTTTTTATTGGCAAATGAGACCCCCCACCTTTGCCCTCCCCTGGAGCCAGACGGGAGGAGGGCTGAGGCCACACTCAAGCCTGAGCAGCGAGTGCAAGGTCGGTGCCTCGCTTAGAGAGGGTCTGCTCTCCTCGGAGCCTCCCGAGCTTGCAGGATGCCTGTGACGCAAATAGCAGATCTCCCGTGGGACCTTGCAATCTCCTACTTCCAGATGCATACCCATCGGAGGTCAACGTTTGCAGGAAGAGCTCGGTCACATCTGAACAGCACGTGGCGAACAGGCACCTCCTGAACCTGGCGCAGCCCCCGGCGGGTTTGGGGGCTTCGGTGCCTTGACAGGAACCTCCTTTCCCCATAATTCACTAAGTGATGGTGGTTAGAGGCTGCAGGTCTAGCTCCCCCCCTTATGAAGCAGATGACAAAAAAACTAGTGTGGCCCCAATATTATTTACTGTGTCACATTAAAGAATATATACAGTGCATTTTAAAGTCAACATGTATTGAAACTAAATAGTGGCGGTGTGATGACAGATCTGAAAGCACTTCAGTAATATCTGGTCTTGCTGCTTCACAGCTAGAAGCTTGCCATTTTTAAATGGTGCCATATAACATATAGATATATGCACACACACACACATATATGAAAGAAATACATCACGGATTATAATATTTTTATAGTAGAAGTGAACAGTTCGATATTAATTTAGTTGACAAGTTACCACACAGTTCTGTGGATGTGTTGTGCCTTCTGCTGGATTTAATTTCTCCCCTTGCAATTTTTAAATCAAAGGTAGTTGGTACTATATTTAATTATTCTTCCTGGCAGCTTATACACTACAAAAATCCAACTCCCATGTTAAGCAAAGGAAGAGGGTAAAGCTTGTCATTGATATATCTGCTTAGCAATGGTGGTTACTGAAACCTCGGTCAGAGAAAACACTTCAGTGTTTAACCGTGTTTCTGCTCATCATGGATATAAGCACATCTGCTGCTACAAACCTCTGCTTCACATCTTGTAGCCAAAAATGAGACTTATGTGAAGGTATAGAGGGTTCAGAGTCCTCACTACGTGTTATATAGAAGTTCAAGCTACCCATCCTAAGCTGTCATGTCTATTAAACTGCCTCTTATACCCTAAGACTGCAAATTGAATCTTAATAACCAAAAATTGGTGTACCCATATGAATAGACCACATCACCACATGCTGTTATTTCAAACTGTTCTCCCTTACATAGGAAAGTTCTTATGTTTGCTGGAGAGGCAGGCTAGGAGTTAAATAGCAGCTGTTGTAACATTTGCATGTTCATTCAGATTTTGATACCACTTGAAATTAAGTGCACAAATAAATATTTTACACTTAATATGATAGCTGTATGCTTAAAATACCAATTATTCTACTATAAGAAAACGACTGCATGTTTAAATAGTCACATGTCCTTTACAAAATACAATATATTGATAAGAAGGCAATTAAGTCTTTATTACTGATGTAATTTAAAATTAAATTAATTAGATAGCAACTGAACCTTGAAAAGTGCTCTTTTAAAGATCGATTTCTATCTCATTAACTTATAATACCTACCGTAAGAGATGCAAATAAAAAATGTAGCCCCGGCAGGACAGAGGACACGGGTACATTAGCGTACTTTTGAATTCTCCTACTTTTCTTTAAATAACCAGGGGTTTTCACATTGAATTGTCCCAGGACAATTGAGATGGCCTAAGCCTCATTTATTGAAGAAATCAGATTAAAACCTACCAGTTCTTAACGAGGAGGGTGCGGGGAAGCCCCGCGAACGGGTGGCACCGTCCCCGAGCTTGCTGGGAGCTAAGGGTGGGGAAACGGTCCTTCCCATCGCCCTGGGAGAAGAGCCAGGTCTCGGTATGGAAGGATTTATTAAACAGGTACTGGAGGTGATGGCATGGCCACGGCATCTAAATTAAGAACATTTTCACACTCTGGGCAAATGACAAGAAAATGTAAAGTAAGCAGCCTGCTTCCCTGGAATAATTACAGCTGAGTGGCGAGGAGTCCCTGGGATTTACACCATCTCCTCAGTGAGAAAAGAAAATCAAAAGGGCAGGTGCAGCCGAAGAAGGACGGTGGAAGTGCAGAAAGGGCAGCTCACCGAAAACTGTTCAGCAAAAAACTGCTTACTTGAATCACAAATATTCATGAAACTGCCTAAAATTTGTCACGCTTTTAGACATTAGTAGACTTTTCATAATGAGAATATCAGGATCTTTCACTCCCATATTACCAAAGTAAGTGTTTGGCATTTTTGTTTTAAAAAGCTATTTTATTTTGGATTTTTCATCTTTTGAACAGGTCTCACTTTATAATCTCCTTTTGGGGGCTTTTAGTGTTGGCCACAGCGGAAAGACATCTTTGTTTCCTGCCAGGCCCAAATGGCTTTTTATGTACAGAGACAGATTTATTCCTGCCTTGAGCAGCAAAATGAAAAACTGAAAAAAAAAATCTAGTTTTCTGCCCAATAAATGAGCCCGGCGTTGGCACACATGCCTGAGATGCAGGACGTGTGTTGAGTTTGGGTGAGTGTAAGTGAAGACCTCATCAAACCAGACCATCCCCATGCTCCTCTCAGCATCCCTGTGGTTTCTACCACTGGAAAATTAGCCAAGTGATCTCTTCCTTTCTCTCCCTTTCCTCTTTGCCTCTCTTCATTAGGATGGTATGGAAAAAATTAACTGTGAAACTCCATCTCAGTGCTGATGAGGTCAATGGCATCTTCTGGGGAGGGGCTAATTGCAAGAAAATTGAAGTGGGGTATTAAATCTTTCTCCTTCGTACACTGCTAACTGCAGGACAATGAACCCTGGCACTCCACCTCCCCCTCCCAGGAGGGCTGCACCTTCATTGTGAGTAAATTCTTTTTCTTTCTCTCACTTTATATCCTTCTGACACCTTTACAGCTGTTAATTGTAGGGACAGGTGAGTGAACTCAATCTTTAACTCTTATTCTGTGGAAGCTACTGAACTTTTGTGTAATCTGCTAATTAGGAGAATAATGAACTTTGACTCATTCACCTTTCTCGCTAGTTGCCTCTTAAGGATGTTAATAATGAGGAAAGGGAGGGGTGACCTTCAGCTGCCCTTCCATAACCGTCAGTCTTTACTGCACACAAGTTGCCTGAGACTGCCAAAATGGAGATGCTTGATTTGGGAAGAGGAATCTGAGCACAAAATTCAGCACTTTAACTCATAGGACTGGCAAAGCTGCCTTTTTTTTTAACACAGTCAGCTCACACTGAACACCAGGTTGGTCTGAGCCCACGCCATGCTCCTCTCACAGGACCACGGCATGGCTCTGAAAGCACAGGAGAGGCTTTGTGCCACCTTTGCCAGCTGGAAATGGCCCATGGCCATAGCGATCCTGCGGCTGCAGGACAGCGCGAGCACACCCGCGCGTGCCATACGAGTGGGGATGCTGGAGAAACAGCACCAGGAGCACAGCGGCTGGAAGAAATGCAGCCTGTACACGGTTTGTCATGTATGTGTGCTTTCCAGTGTAAGGCGAGCTGATAACAAGGAGGAGCACAAGTACAGAAAACCGAGGAGCACAAGCAAAGTTGTCTCAGCAATTCAGCTTCCAGAAGCTGCAGTGCAGCATTCACCCGGCTCTCTGCGTGACATTGTAGTGACAATTAATCACATTGTCATCTGACTATTGAAACAAAGGGACAATTAGTCACCAGGCAGTATCTGCCTCCCCCTTGCAAGCACCGAAGCTAAGTCTGAGATGGCAAATGTTAGAACGAAAGCAGCACGCTGGCTATTTGCTCGTGCAATTCAGGTGCTATTGGGAGCAGGCTGGCAAGGATAACTGCTCAGCTGGGGCAGTAGATGTGCAAATGCAAGCAGCAGCAAGTGTCGGGTGGGCTCAGGCTGTATTTCTCAGGTCGCCCAGCAGAGGATATCAAGGGGCATGGCTTTGGTCCTTTGAGAGGGCTCTCAGAAATGCCACCCGCTGAGCACTACATTTGTTACAGTAGCTGGCAGACAGTCAGATTTGTTCTCTTGAAAGTACAGTAAATAAAAGGCATCTTGGAGAGGAAACCCAAAGGGTTTTAATTGAGCGATAACAATCTTCACCCTTAGGTGCTGAATTCCCCCCCCCCCAGCGACAGAGGGGCACACGTAACTCCTCAAGATCATGTCAGGCTGGTGATCCACCAAATGCGCTTGGGAGTGCATTTGCACCGATAATACCTTTAGAGCCTTCCAGTGGCACACGTTGCATCATTTTGCAATGATTAACCATGGCTCTGTGTGATTCAGGACCTCAGCGTGGGCTGCTACCGAAAGGGGCAGAGGGAGTTTATGGACAGAATAAAGTTGCACATAAAGGATGCCCTGAGAGGCGGGGGCATCTTGCAACTGTGGTGCCCCATCTCACCATCCGACTGCCAGACCACGTTCCTGCTCTACAAATTGCCAGCATTTTCACACTTCTTCAAGGAGAGATCATTTCTGCAAGGGAGGTTAATTAACACTGACCCTCAGGCCATGATTAGAAGACAAGACCCGCTTTCTCCTGCGTCGTCTCTCCACATCCCGCTATCTGAAGGAAAGGGACGGCTAGGGAGTTGAAGCTGTGTTAAATCTATTGTTCCTACTGCTTAGCGCAATTATGCAAAATATTTTTAGAAGTGATAGTGAGCAAATAACCGTGGAGGGACGCATCCCGAATCCACCAGGAAGCCAGTGTCAAGCAGGATCCAGAGGTCTGAGTTCGGGATACCCCCCCCAAAAAAAGGATCAGCTGAAACTCTAAGCAAACTTTGCTGAAATACTATCGCATTCTCCTAGCTATCAGTTGGGTTGAAAATATGGCAGGAAGTCTCTTCCAGCTGAACTCGTTCCTCCTAATGACAGTTAATAACAATGATTGCTGCTCAGATTGAAACTGCATTAATACAAACTTCAATTTAAATAGCAGCATCTTTGTCTAATGCCAAGAGGTTTATGTGATGCATAATCAGCTCTTCTAAAAAGTGTCACATTCTATGCCCCAGCCTTTTAATCAAGAAGTAGTCAAATAAAGTGCAAAAACAATGGGAAAAAAATTGAATATGGTGATTCAATATTACTCGACATCCTTTTCGGTGTGATATTTTACTTATCTGGTCAGCATCAGAAGGTGACTCATCTCAGTTTTTCTATTTGGGCTGAAAGTTGAATGTTTTGAAGAGATAGGGCTTTAACTGAGGTAGCCAGAGGGTCACATCTAAGAGGATTCAAATATTTGGCGCTAGTCTCACAAGAAGAGACGACTTCAATGCACACACGTGTCAAGTGGCCAATACTTCTCAGTAGAAGGCATTGGTACCTGATGGAGATCTGATAGCAAGATGTCTTGCATTCCCAAATGAAAACCATGTGTGTAGAACCACATGAAATTTGCCCTTAGAAATATTAAGTCCAACAAAGCATCTAATAAATTATATAAGAGACAGAAAAGCAGATACCCACAGGCTTGCTGCCCTCACTTCAGTAACTGAAGACCTGGAGACAAATGGAAAATTGGACAAAAAGCAAAGCCAATTAGCAGAGGCAGGTAGGGCCAAATTGATTTAGTGGCTTCCAGATTTTTTTAGACAAATAGATAGATGTCATCTAGCTTCATTTTAACAAGCAGCTCAGCTGGTGTCACGTGGTTAATTATTACCGTATCTGGATGAGACAGAAATTAGGAAAGGAGCTATAAAATGGATAGGAAGCTAAATAATGGGGGAAAAGAATAAAAGGTAATGATAGCAGGGCACAGTGAGATTGGAAGGAGTTTAGGTGGAGTTCCTCCAAGGTCAGTGTTGGGACCTTTCTTGTAAAATATTTTCGCGAATGGTTTAACACACACACACACCCACACCCACACCCACACACACACACACCCCAAACTGGACACACTCAAAGCCCAAACTGGGAGCAAAGACACTGACTCGTGTCTGATTCATGCCATGTATGAGGAAGCAGGACTTGGTGCAGGATCCGTAATTAAGCAGTGGCTTTT
Source organism: Pandion haliaetus (assembly GCA_013401275.1). Classification (NCBI taxonomy): domain Eukaryota; kingdom Metazoa; phylum Chordata; class Aves; order Accipitriformes; family Pandionidae; genus Pandion; species Pandion haliaetus. The sequence continues at coordinate 258,038 of VYZV01045446.1, forward strand.
CAGAGAAAGGCCTGACTTCATTATGAAGTCCTTCACTTGGCATGGCTCAGCTGAGCTTCAGCCTTTAGCTGCTTGAGTCGCAAAAAAGCTTTTCTGAGTTTGAGTCACTGTTATAAATCAAGTATTTCTACTAGTTAAACCAGTTATCCCTTCTCAAATGCAGAAAGGAAAAAGCCCAAGTGATAATTCAGTAGAATCATTTGTAATGGCAGTAGGAATAATGAAAAAATGTCTATTTTTAATTCATTTTCCTGCTGTGCCACCACTTTATCTTTTCAGATTTTATTAAGCCAGCCCTCCCATTTTGAATTGCTGGGTATGCCTTTCATTGCTCAGTGGGTTTCCAGCTCTACCAGATGTTAACAGAAGAGACAGGAGAGGCCCAAATGCAAAGACTGACCTAGGGGAACAAAGCATGGTTGATGGCTGCCCAGGGTTAATGCAGCTACAGGCTTTTCTAAAATAAAAGGCTCTGCTCCTCCGGGTTGCATAGAAAGGCAGAACAACAAAAAAGTATTTTTCCCAAACTCCAGCCTCTCTAGGACGAAGGACTATCTTGCTAAAGCTTGACTGAGGATAGAGGTTTAATTCCAGTGGGGGACGAGGGAAATCATTGACCCCAGGTCAGTGCAGCTCCCACCAGAGCCCCCATCTCCCCCCAGCAGTGCCTCATCCCTGGCTGCCTCCCCTTCCCCTGCACGCATGAAGCCGAGCACGGCCGCTGCATTCCTGCCCTGGCCATATCCCGTTACCTCCGCTTACCCGAGGCGAGGAGGAATCCGCCTCCGACTTTGTAGGATCGGGGGCTGACAAAGGGCACGCCGCACACCAGCAGCAGCCCTCCCACCAGCCCGGCGGCGACGGCCAGCATGATGAACGCCGTCCAGAATCCTCTGTACACTGTACGGCCAAAAAGAGTGAAGTCAGGGGAAAGGAGAGGAAAGGGGTTTTCTTCAGTCCATGCTTAACTCCTCCTTCAGCAACAGTAAAAGCAATAACCTATAATGCTGCTCGTGTTAGGCAGGGCTGGAGCTACTGCTTTGCTAACTCCCTGCCACAGCATGGGTGCGACATGCCTGGAACTGGTGCAAGCTCAGGTTGAATGTCATGCCCTACATAATGGGATTGGAACGAGGACAAGGGGTTGGAAGGGTTTTGCCAGGGAAGCATGCCACAAAAGGGGGTGAGAGTAAAGGACACCATGCCTAGTTGTGCCTGGGGGGGATGGAAGAGCTTGGCAAGGAAGGAAAGAAAATTGCAACATTTGGAGAGATGGAATCAGACCACATCTTTGTTCCCTTTTAATTAACGCTTACGGAAGGTGCCAGGTTCCTGGTTCAAAATAAAGATGGTTTTTGTTAGCAGGACTGCAGGGAAAACGGGAACTCATGATTTTCCCCATTGATGGCCTTGCTTGACTCCAAGAAGGAGAACAGCTGCCTCTTCATCCACCGAATTTGGGGGTTTTGCTGTGACTTCATGCAACCACGCCAGCCAGAGCCAAGCAAGTTTGCATCCATCACATCCCAGGGGATGGGACGCAGCCCACTAATCTCAGTCTCCCAGTAGCCAAGTCTCCTCCTCCAGTCACTGCCATAAACCTTGGCCAAAGGTGGTGGTCTTCAGGCAGAGACCCTCTGATACCCTGCTCCCAGTTCCCCTGATTTATCTGATCCCCTCGGACCACTGCATCTCACTCTGCCTGTTGTTTTTCTGAGGCACTAGTTAGAGAGATTTAAGCCAAGCACGAGCAAGTGGGTAATGCTGAAATGATTCACACTTGAAAGAAAAATGATACAGAAAAGATGCGTTTTACTCATTTGAAACCATTTTGTCAGGAGAGCCACTTAGGGAGAGATAAGTATCTTGAACTCTCCAAAACCACAGAATTCATTTTCACGTTTAACCTCCCGTCACCCATTTCTCTCAGGGAGCCTAAGAGGATGCAGATAAGGCAGAATTATCTCTGGAGCAGGTAATAGCTGGAGGACCCCTCTTCTTGGACAGCCTCCTGTTTTGTCATCATTTGCATATGAAGATGGACTGGTTTGAAATAAAATGAGCGTTAACGACAGAAGCGTCTGCTCTCTGCAGATGTCCGAATGCTTTGCAGTGGGGTTGGTGCGTCAGAGGAGCCCAATGCTCCCACTGTCCTAAAAACGTGGGTGCTGAGACATCTTCACCTCCCCGGGGTTCACAGCCGGGTCGGTGCCGGGAGCCTCCAGGCAGAGCCCCGCAGAACCCCGGGGCGCAGCCCCTGTGCAGAGCCCCTCGCCGGAACCTTCCCGGGATCCATCCCCACCTTCCCGGGATCCATCCCAACGGGTGTTTCTGAGAGGCAGCTGAAGAGGGTTTCATAGCAAGGGCTGACAGGCAGGGCCAGATGCCTCCAGCGCCCTTTATTTAGTACGGAAAAAATAGCATGTTTATCAGCAAGATCATTCAGAAACTAGATGTCATGCCTGCCTCTCCTAAGCAGAAAAAATCCCACCGCTTAACCCGTATGTTTGCTGCGCACAGCCTGCAATGGGCTCCTCCTCCTACCGTTGACAGGTCCCTCGTATCCATTTTACACTACAGCGTGTTCCCCGAGGCAGGAATCCTGCACAGCAGAGCAAAAGAAACTAGCTGCTCTCCCTCACATGCTCCTACTGACAATTTTTTTTTTTAATTAATTTCTCATAAAAAAATAAAAATAAAAAAGGTACTGCTAAAGGCTACGGAAAAGGTCAAGATGTTTGTTTGTGCAGTATGCCTGCCCCGGATCCCCGGAGGCAAGGCAGAGTGATGCACACTATTTAAAGAAATCAATTCATTTCAAAAAAGATCATTGAATTAATTCTAGCTGCTGCCACCAATTTAGCAAATTAAAATTCCTAACAGCAGCTGATTCATTAAAGAACTCTGAAAATACAGAGAAACATAAATAAAAAGGGAACCAGTTGAAAGTAGAGCTCTCCAACTGTGTCGTATTCGGTGTATTAAAAATAAGCCAGTTGCTTACGTAGATCTTCTAACAATTTGGTCTTTAACTGATTTTCCAGAGCTTGTTTATTTTGTCTTGCAACAAATCAACACCAGAACTCTCCCAGGAAGCCAGACTCTCGGAACAAGTCAGCACTGAGCTGCCACAAGCCTGCACCCCAGGAGAAATTATTTTTACTTGCTCGCCCGCAGGGTCTGGATTTGGCCCTGGGGCTGAAGCCCTTTGCCTCCAGCTCCTCCCAGCGAGTGAGGAGGTGGGAGAGAGTGGATTTAGCATCATCCCTTGCTCATAGGAGTAGGTGCTGAGCACCCATCGGGAGGGTGCACAGCTCACAGCCAGGCGTGGCTGGCTCTGGAGGAGAGAAGACGTGGGAGAACATCTCCATGTGCTCGGGGCGTAGGGCAGCCAGCTAAGCAAGGCCATCTTGTAAAGGAGCTTTCCAAAAGTCTTGGTCATGCTTCGCCACATGCATTTACAATGGGAGAACCGCAGCGCTGACACACATCATAAATCTCTGCCCGATCGCTTGGGAAAGGAGCTGCGGGGGGAGGAGGAAGGAAACCCACCTGCGGTTGTGTCGTAGGAAGGATGGGGGAAAGGTCCAAGAGCAATGGGCATGGGAAAGAGATAGCCATGCATGCAGAACTTGGGGTGGGCTTGGCTGGCTGAAAGAGAACAACAAAAGAATCCCTGTTTGCTTTTATTTTCTGCAAAATCACAGTTATAGCATTCAGGTGGCAAGGTACTATTCTGCAAAACCTACAAAACCCTCACTGAAATCAGAAGGCTGGGAGTAAAGAAGGATAGTAAATCCTGGTTAGAAAGAAAAAAGAAAAAGAAAAAGAAGAACAGGATCTGAGACTGTTACCCATACACCTTCTCATCTTCATAACCCGAGTCTGAGGTGAACATAAATCAGGAAAGATGGGGCAACTGAAATCAGTGTAAATATTCCCATTGCTGTTTTCCTCCAGAAAATGTGTCAGACCGCCTGGAAGGGGCAAAGGTATTTGGGCACCAGACAAGCTACTTTACAAGACCTCCAGTTTGTGAGAAGGGAAAGCACAATTAGAATGGAAGTGCCCCATCAATATTAATACCACTGAGGCTTATCATGATTAACGGTAATAGAATGAATGTTAAATAAATTAATTAATGGTTGGCCACTTATTTAAATATGTTCCCCAGCTCAAAGGACCACTTTATAATAGGTGGACATTAGTTCATGCTAAATTGACTATGGAATACCTATTGAATTAATTATCACATCCATGAGAGCAGCAAATTAATTTGCCATGATCAATCCTATTATAATAAATACCTAAAGAAGTAATACAAATTTGCCAGTTATCAGAAAGAGTCATTTTACTTCAGGTAACATTATATTATATCATGTATTTCCATATAATGTAATTAGATAGCAAACTCCCTCTCTCAAGCCTGTCCTTTTTTATCAAAAAATTTCTATACGAAAAATCTCACATTGCTCAGTTGAACGGTGGCAGTAACTGTTCCTGCAAGATTTTGCAGGAAACACAGGTCAGGGACTGGAGGACAGCAAAGTCATCTGAAATTTTAATCACCACAGAGTAAATTTATTGTGGCAACCTGCAATTATTTGCAGCTAAATGCCCTACGAGGTGATCACGCCTCTCCGCAGGCTCATAGGCATCCTTGAGCGGACCGAAGCACCAGCAAGCACAGGGTCAAGGCTTTTGCAGTGTTTAAAACCTTTGCAGAACTTATTTAAAATCTCTTTTTTTTTCTTTTTTTTTTTAACCCCAAAACTTCTCTAGGGCTGTAGCATCCCAGGGAAAGGCTGTCCTCTAATTACCCACTGTGCACTAATGCGGGTGAGCTGGTCGCTGGCTCGGGCACCGGCAGGGCTGGTGCCAGGCATGTTGTGGGATGGTCTCACTCCTTTGCTCTTTCTGGTGGGAGCAGCTGGTTCACTGGGCCAAGACCCCACACTTCACTGCACGTGGGCCACCAGGCAGCACCAACTGGTGTCTCAGAACAGGTTTCACCTTCTTCTTCAATTTTTTTCTGAAGAGTGAATGTGCTTTCAGAAAAAAAATTATTTTGCATCCGTCTCTGTTTATTCACGTGTGTAATTTCAATGACCTTAAAAAGCAAACCAGGCAAGATCTTAAAATAAAGACCTTGTGTGCTTAAGAGCATAAACACATGTGGTTATGGCTCTCCATGGTCCACCACTGCCCACTGCTAGAGGTCCTTAGCACCCAGGGAGACCACATACACGTGCATCCAGCCTTCGCCGTGCTGAAATCAGGGAGAGGTGGGAATGCTCAGCACCCTGATGCCTTAAAACACTGACGGAACAGTGATGCTAATGGCCAGGAAAGGCATGGGCTCAAATTTAGCAGACAGCTGACCACAAACACCCAGAGGTATGAGGGGGGAGGGTTGTCCTTGCTGGTGGAAGCCACCACTCCATAAGACTTTGTAGGTGATAAATGGCATCAAGAGGCTCCTACATTTCTGTGAACAACCCTCTGAGAGCAAAATCCAAGTCAAAAAAAAAGAGCACAGAAGCCAAGTTTGCTTTTGACTGCAAGACAATGAGAATGAAAAAAAAAAAAAAGATTTAAATAAAGACGCTTGTCTGCAATTCAAACGTGAGCAAGTGCTGCGGATATGGTGTGGTGGCATAGTACTCACTGTACCAGAAGGTCCAGATGGTCTCTGGGTGGCCCTCGCCAAAGAACCAGCACCTCCAGAAGAAGCCCTCATGATGGAAAGTGAGGATCTCCTTCCTGACCTCTGTCGGCATTTCAGCCTGCGGAGGAATGAAAGCCCAAGCTGATACAGGGATGATCATGGTGGAAAGCATGTATTGTTTGCTTAGAGAGTTGTTGCTTTCTTTTTCTGTTGGGGTTTTCATTTGTTGTCGTTTGAGTTGGTTTTGGAGGGGTTGGGGAACACAGAGGCAGCTGCTGTCCTTGGCTTTCTGCCATATCACAGCTACAAAATATTCTGGTAACAAATTGTCCTGCAGACCTTCACAGAACAGTTTCTTCTTTTCTAGTATCTTTAAACCACTGATTGCTAGAGCTGGATGGGTATGTCAGGGAGCAGAGCATTCTGGGTGTATTCTACTTCTTAAACAGTTTCCTTAAGTAAATGTTATTGCTGTTGTAACCAGTAAGAAGCAGGATGATTACCAGGTAAGCAATTTTAGGTGTGACCCAATGCAACAGTTCAGATGTCTTCGCTAGTCTGCAGGACCCACATAAGGTCTGGCTTAACCCCAGGAGACAGCCCAACTCTAATGCTCCCAGTGAGCCTCTTCCAATCGCCAGCCCAAAGGTTTCCTTCTTTCTCTCCCTCTGCTGAGCCCAGTAGAAGTTATGCTAAACTTACGCGAGACACAAATTATTCTGCCCACACCAGTCTTCTCACAGATGACGATAGGGATGTTGACAATTTTTCCTTTTTTGCGAGTCTGCTTCAACCCCCAGACCAGACCTGCGAGCACAAGGTTTAGGTCTTTCCAGAAGGGAGGATATTGCAAAGTTGAGTAATGGACTATTTACCAAGAAACTTATTAAAACTATAGCCAAAATTAATTTTATCTTTAGCACATGGTAAAGGAGACGTAACTGCTACAAAATTACGTTTTGTGGAGGACGGAGAAACTCCGTACAGGATTGGACCCTGTGAACTAGAGAAAGGAGACGGGACTCAACGGGGAGGTGCTAAAAGATATTTCCCTCGCCTCGAAGTTTTTATGCATCAAGTTATGACCGCTTTCCAGAGCTCTGACCTGATTCTCCTTTTACTTTCAGGATAAAATTCTAACTACGACAATGGTAACAGGCAGCCCTCAAACTTCCTCAGCCGGATGGCTGCTGACTTGGTGCATTACAGCACATTTAATCGCTGTTTGGCAGATACTCAAGACCATCCTTATCTGTAAGGGACAGGATTTGCCAGTTTAAGAAAGGGCAGAGAAGGTAAAAACACAGCCCGTTGTACGCAACCGGTAACTGAAATAGAAATAATAGAAACAGTGTCTGAAATAGAAATAAAATGGCTCAGAGGAAAGAGTAAGAGCAGTTCCTATTTCTGCCTGCCGCTTTTGAAGTCGCTCTGCCTTAGTGAACAGGCACACTAACACTTGGCCAAGAGCGTATCTTAAATGTTTGAGATGCTTATTCCTGTTGTGCAGTGCAACGACTCTAGTCTCTCCACTTTAAAAGACAACAGCACAAACGAAAATCTGAAACAATTAACATTGTCATTTCCCAAGTGCACAAAAACCGAGCGGCACTCCTCTGTCCGTGACTCTCTGCCATCTCCAGGGCTTTACTGTGCTGCTTGAAACAGTAAAGACAGTGTCTTCTGCCAGGCAGTTTTTCTATCATATTTTTTTCTTTCCAATAGAGAATGTCATTTGGAAACATGACTCAAGCGAATAGTGTCCTACATTTGATTATGGGATTCTGAAATGAAAGAAAATATTTCTTGCTGGTATCATGATGCTTACCCAGTGTGACTCACCACACCAGAAAAAAATCAAACCTAATTGGATTGAACTTTAAAGTAACAAAAAGTCTGCACACAACAAGGATCTTCCTGTCATTTTGTAATTGAAACCACACATTGATCGGCACAAAAACATTTTTGAAGAGTGGGTGGCTCAAGGAACTGATCTGGTTGTTAGTTCATTGAAGAGTTAGACAATAGCAAGTGCAGCTAAAATCAAACTTTTGAAAGAATCTATAAACAAGTGATACCAGCAGTTAGCACTAAAATACCAAATTGTCCTTTGAAAATTACATTTCCTGCTAACTAAAAATCCTATAAATATCTTAATTTTAAAATATATAGGCCTTTTCTTGTTAGATGGGCAGGCATTCCTGTCTATTCTGTTCTGCATCTGATGTTCGCTTTTGTTTTCTGTCTGTGCTGTAGTCATATCACTTCAGATGTAAATGATTGCCAAGTCCTACACATATGAACTTTTTTTAAATGAAGAAACTACAGAGGGAGAAATCTTTTAATGGCAAATATCAGGAGGTATCTTTTGTCTTTAGAGGCAAATGCTGTCAACAAGTAAAGCTCTTACATTTTTGCTTTTCATTCCCTAATGTTCATATCTGCCAGATTACAGAGATGCTGTCTTAATGTTTCCTAGATGCACTTTACTGCAGTCAAAATCCTAGATACTATGGAAAAGCTGGTTTGGATTTTAAAGTTAGCTCAGGCTGACATTTTACATTAGCAGGTCACTTTCTATGATTAAAATTTTAAATTATCTAAATTAGATGATTCTTCCGAAGTAAGACAAGATTTCAGAGTTTACCTCCGCGGTCCGCAGAGTGCTATTCCCACTCTCGAAGACGCCGCAGGTCTCCGTAGCTAGAAGCCAGTAATCCGTCCCGAAAGCAACCAGAAAGAGCAACACGCCGGTGCCACCGAGGATCCCGGCTGCGAGGGCGGCTACTCCAGCCTTCATGGGGCAGCAGGTAGGCAGCAGAATCGGAAATCAGAAAAGAAGAAAAACACTGAAGTTTCCAGGGTCACTGGAAGAGGGAGACAAGAGAAGTGCTATTTTTGGACGCGGATAATAATCTTCTCCTGGCTGGTGTGAGTTTCAGTGGGTGGTGGGAACAGGACTAATAAAAGCAGATGACCTGGCGTAACCAAACAGCTGTGGCATTAAGGAACATGACAAATAGCTATTGAGACAGAGCAGGAAGATTTCCAAATAAACACATGGCTGTTCATTTCAGAAGAGCACTGCAGAGAGCCCTTAGCCTCAGCCGGTCAGGCAGCGGCTGTAGGTCACGAGTGGTTGAGATGCAGAACTGCCCAGGACACTGGAGAGTTTTTAAAACCCCCTTTGTGCACGAGATTAGCAGAGAGGCTGTGTGTGGCTTGAGCAGGTCTGAACTCGAAGATCTTTACCGTGTCACGGAGTCCGCAGTTTCCACAGCCATTGCTGTGAGGCATCTTTAGCCGTGTCCTCGCAAGCGCGGTGTAGAAGTGGCACTTCTGGAAGATGCGTCTCCTTCAGTTCCTGCTCCCTCTGAACGAGACCGTAACACGACTTTCATGCAAAGTAACCCCAGAGATCCAAGCAATAACATTAAAACATTGGTGATATTTTAAATATCTTGGTGCTATCAGAAGTGATGCAATCAACCCATGCAAACACGTTTAAACCAGGCAGGTCCTCAGCTAACTAGACAAGGAGCATTAAAACCAGGGGTATCTACCAATATACCTAGAACGTCTCGCTATGCAGCTGGAGGAAGACGTCCTCTCTCCTGCCACAGAAAAGCAGACTATATAGCACCCATACCCCTCCCACTGCCTGAGCCTGCTGTGGAAGAAGTGTCTCATGGGGATGAGGACATTCCTGCATGGGATTTCGCTGCCATTTGGTTTCTAATGCTTTTGTCTTCTGCTGGAGCATCTGCTGTAGATCACTGCCAGGAATAGGATGCCAGATGAGGAAAATTATAATTTCTGTAGGGCAGTAACTATGTTCCTGTGGCATGCCAGGAGACTGGGGGAGCGAATTTAAATTACAGCAAAAATTTCAAGTTCTGATTTTCTAACCTTAGCCTAAGTCATGACCTCTTCTACAAAGAGGGATAGATGAAGCTGCTGACTTCCCTATCCTATGGGATTTTTTGTTGCCAAATTAATTTCCAAATCAATTTAATAGTTAAAGTTAACTGTGAACATATGGGTATCTCAGAGAAACTGGTTAGGGAAACTGGAGAGTGTTGGGTAAAATTTTGACTACCCTTCGAGCCAACTGTTGAGGCATATGGGCTGATGAATATGCTCACTCTTCTTCTATGAGCACAATAGACTTTAAATTATAATAATTTATTCTATCCTCTGCATTGTTCTTACAGGGTGTCGTGGTTTAACCCCAGCCAGCAGCTAAGCACCACGCAGCCGCTCACTCACTTCCCCCCCCACACACACCCAGTGGGATGGGGGAGAAAATCGGGAAAAGAACTCAAACTCGTGGGTTGAGATAAGAACGGTTTAATAGAACAGAAAAGAAGAAACTAATAACGATAATGATAACACTAGTGAAATGACATTAATAATAAAAGGGTTGGAATATACAAGTGATGCACAACGCAATTGCTCACCACCCGCCGACCGACCGACGCACCCGTTAGTCCCCGAGCGGCGATGCCCCCCCCAGTTCCTCAAACATCATATGGTATGGAATACTCCGTTGGCCACTTTGGGTCAGCTGCCCTGACTGTGTTCCCTCCCAGCTTCTTGTGCCCCTGCAGCTTTCTTGCTGGCTGGGCATCAAAGGCTGAAAAGTCTTGACTTTAGACTGAACATGACTTAGCAACAACTGAAAACATCAGTGCGTTATCAACATTCTTCTCATCCCTAGCTCAAAAACACAGCACTGTACCAGCTACTAGGAAGACAATTAACTCTATCCCAGCTGAAACCAGGACACAGGGCCAGCAGGTTGTCTCAAAGGTTAGGTTTACATTTTGGTTAGTTGCTAAAATGGAAGAATGCCTTCTGTTGTTAGTATAACGAGACAGAAGTCCCCACGGCAGGGCTGAACGCTGCTCTCGGCAGGTAGAGACATCACTGCGTGGCCTTCAAACAGAGAGCAGTGGACGTGCATCTGATGGGAGAGCTGCAGTACAAAGGAGATTTTCAGGGAGGTGAAAATACACATCGTGTCTCCAGCCTGCTTAACCAACTCTTTTCTTCCAAGCAACCTATTTAGTCAGCTGAGGGAGAAAAGAAATCATTCTGAGATAATACAGCCTCCCACCGAAGACCCTTGGCATGCCCGTGGTGGAGCAACGAGCAGCTCCGCTCCTCCCGCGCTGTCTTGGCAGTGCCACCTGGGAAACAAGCCCTCCTCAGCCCTGTAATTCTGCATGAGTAAACGTGCACCACCCCTGCTCAGCCACTTACTCACTCTCCTGTGTCCAGGTGCCATCTCCACTGGAAGCAATCCCTGCTACTGCAATGGGTTTGCACGTAGGTGCTTGTGGGCAACCCTCCCTACAGCAACACACGTCCCATTCCTACACGTATTAAACCTCTCCCAGCCCATCCCTGGGCAGCCCAGCACATCCACTCTTTTTCCATAGCTTTGAACTGTGGTAACATACCCATCTCGCAGTCATCTGGTTACTTAGCAGGCAATGATTACTGCAATAAGATGACTTCTTTGTATTGAACGTAAAATTATTAATTAAATACAAAGTGCAATATATCTATTACCTAAATAATCTTCAACAAGCTTAATTTCAATCAGTTGCCATTTAACTAACATATAATACTGGTTAAACCTGTCTGAAGTGACAAGGAAAATCAGTTGCCATCTACTCCTGTGATCTATATCTCAAAGCTGAACAGGACTGATGGGGGAGCTTTGGCAATGCTGGAAGGAGCTCGGTGAAGACAAGGGTTTGCACACCAGAAGCGAGGACTTTTTTTGCAGATTGCATTGCAATTACATAAAATTAAAATGCAAAGTGGGCACTTGTATATTTTAAAAAAAGGGATTAATGCACGCTTCCACATTTATGTGTGTGCTTTTTAGTCAGCTGTATCTGGCATTGCTGTATTTATGCTAATGTGTATTCACAAGTTCGCGCTGTTTGCCATTTGGAAGGCGTCCTCAGCAATTCTCAGTCCCATTGGCAGAAAAAAACCCTGCACGGCTGAGGCAGAGCATTGCTGGTGCCCAGCCTTGGCTCCTCACCAGCTGTTATGTGCCCAGCCAAACATTTTCCAAATTCTTAGGCTGTGGACTAGGAAATGAGTTTGCAAGGTCAAAACACTTCTCCATGCAATGAGCTTTCCCTTCTCCTTGGCACACCCCCACGCACGTGCTCATCACCATCAGGATCTGAAAAATTCCTGGACACGATGGACAATGAGACCGTGCCTGGGGCACCGGCAGCTGCAGCTGCAGGATGGGGCAGCTGCTCCAGCAGCACGTGGTGGGAGCACCCAGGCTTGCTGTGGACAGCTAACGCATGTGATGGGGCTACAGACCCCTTATGTTTCCTTCCATTCAGCTTGATTATTTTCTTTAATTAGACATGGAGCCCATTGCATCCAGCCAGCCCAGGAGGTGCTGGCTGCTCTCACCAGCAGGTTGTGGGGGCTATCAGAGGAGCAAACTCCTTCAGCCCCACTCGGCCAGGGTTCACCTAACCTCTGCACCCCCCTTGCTTCTCTATTTCCCCTCTGCTTGGGGAAAAAAGTACGTAAGAATTTTAATTTTATAAGAGGAATGGTTTTTTTCATAAGACTAATGGAAAAAATAGTTCTTTTACTCTTCAGAAGAAATGTCTTTATTAATTATAAGATTCAGACCCATCCTGGTTTCGAACTGTAAATTAGTTTTTTGGCTTTCTTTTGTGCAAGCGCTTTGTTCATATAGATTTTATACAATGCAACAGACAGCCTTGTTAATAGACAGGACACACATATACTAGAAGAAAAGAAAGGGAAAAAGGAAAGAAGAAATGGCAAGAAGCCACCAATAAATCATTCCAGTCCCCCTCTCTTCCTCCACACTTTGAAAGGGCTGGGGATTTTCTGATGAACTAATCAGAAAATGTGGGGTTTGAAAACCAAATCATTTTTGAGGAAGGGCTGAGGTAAGTGAGTAGCTCTGGAAAAAAATTAAGAAGGGCATTTCTTAATTTTGAATGTTTCATTTCAACATTTTCAAAGAAAAAGTTCCATTCTGGAGGGCAAAACACCTTTTGATGTCTATCAGTGAATGAAAGCAATTACTAAATATGTAAATTGATGTAAAATTTTTAATAATTTTTTTTTTATTATGATCAACTCATCTGTATTTTGTCATCTTATCATTTCCTGGGCTGCTTTATGATGTTGCCTTTGCATCTGAACTCTGCGTGGAAATGTTGCCCCTGTGGAAAATGCGTAGAATGTTGGGGGTCAGGCTGCAGACCTGGGGCCACACTATTAATCCAACATCCAACTTCCAACACTTGTTATTGGGAGGCCATAAAGAAAGTACAGTGGGGCCGTAAGGACGGCCCAATATCTGCCCAGACTGAGCTCCACAACCCTTTGCGTGTTTGCAACATATTGTAAAATGGGGAGGAGAAAACAGGAATAAAAGGGCTTTTATTATACAAAAGTACTGTAGAATAAATCTTGAAATCGATAGTAGATTTTCAACTTCCCTAACATAATAGGATTTCACTCTCCATCCCTCAGCCTCACCAAGGACTCAAGAAGCCCTGATTTTACTCTTCGAACAGAGATGGTCTTAAATTTAGAGAAGGAAGGAAATTATTTCCCAACCAGGAACGGCAAGCCCTGGTACCGACACTCACCCCACTGGCCCCAGGTCCCGCAGATGCTCTGCCCAGTCCATCCCAGTCCCTCCCACCCCTCAGGACGAGGTCCGAGAGGCACCTCCAGAAGGTGATGCAGCTCTCGGTTGGCCTGAATGACTATTAGGACCATGGTTGTGTCCTCCTACAAAGCAACTCTTTGCATGTCAAACAGGCTACCTTATACACAGGCGCAGGGCAGACCAGGAGCTCCGGAGCACTACAGCTACAGGCTTAGAACCCCCATCCTGAAAAAAAAACCCCAACCAACAAAAAAGTAACAGCCTGCCACACTGTCTAAGCCTATAGAAACCGGTCACGACGGTGGTTGTCGTTTGTAGCTTGCGTCAGGATCTCTGGAGTGCTACACCAAAGCTAGGTAGGTGTATTAACTGACCTTCACCATGACCCGTGCAGAAGTCAGACGCCAATTACGAAGGAAAACGACCCTCCCTTTCCCCCCTTACCTCTTCTGGTGCCAGCGGGGAGCTGCCTTCAGGGTCCTCTTATCTAGAGAGGTTGAAAAAGGGTGCCACCACAGACAGCCCTAGGACCTACGTGTAAGGAAAGGGAAGTCGTATCCTGGGCATTTTAGTGACCTTTTTTTTCTAATTAACCCTGATGATTTTTTTTTTTTTCCCTTAAGCTTTTAAAGTGAAATTGTGAATCTCCAAACCATGTATACTCTATCAAGGAGCTGGGGCTAGTCAGCTCAGATTTTTCACAGAATCAGTGTTTTACCTTGTGACTGATCAAAGACTCCATCAGCATGGTCTGAATTATTGTTATTTTTCATGTTTTGATCCACATTTACAGAAAAATTATATATTATGTTGATAGGTCAACATATTTTCACTCTCTCATGCTGAAAGCAGAGGTTTTCTTGCAATTTTATAAACAGATGTGATTTCAGGGCTGCCTTCAGAGACTTCCCCAAGTCCCTTTGGCAATCTGCATACCTTCCTGCATTGGAGCTTATCCTGACGATCTCTCATGCTCTGCAAGATGTTCCACATAGTGTTTCCTTAGGTGGGTGGGATGACTAGCTCTCGTGAGCCTTTGCCTTTATTGTTGTCTCCACAAACCTCAGAACAAGAAGAAACCAAGAAGGAGAGCAAAGCCATCCAGACCACAACAAGCACTACCAACTTTTCCTTGGAAATGCCACCAACCTCCCCGGACAGTTTTGCAAAGAGGACCCCCCCCAGTATGAACTGCATAGGGAAGGGAGAGGAATAGATATCCATATTGACATTTGCCCTTTTAATTCTGCATTAAAATTATAATCACCAGTTCATCTCCATCCCATGCTCCTTTTTCATCTCTCCCGTCTACATGTCTCTTGGAAGAAGCATATAAGCCTGGATGTTGAAAGATCCTTAATGTTTCTTATGAGGTTGAATACCCCCCCGTACTTGATGTCAGGAGAGAAAAAAAGCTCGGATTTGCCTCACCTGCTCCTTAAGCATTGCCAGTACTTTCCAGGATTAAGCCATTATAATCTCCTTAAGCAGTTGTGAAATAAAATAAACACAAGTGTGATTTTCTGGTCAAAATAAAAATAAAAAGAAGTCCACGTGCTGAACACAAATGCTTTTTGGAGCTGCGAGTCCAAGGGAGATTTACAGACCGATTTTTAAATGCGACTGCTTGAGCTATATGCCCAGACTCTTCTGGTATAGTTTTTGGGCTCTCACATTGCCATTGAGCTACTGCCCATCATTAGCGACTTTTGCCTATTTTAACCTTAACTTTCAAAAGACTCCTGTAAACTTCCAGAGTAAGCACAGAGCAGTAACTCTCTGAACTACTAAAGGAATCAAACTGATGCAATTTATTTCCACAGAACCATGCAATATTCAATGATACACCGAATCCATGTTTTTAACACTTTTTAAAGGACTAAAACCCTGGAAAGAATTAATTAGGCATGCTCTGAAGCCTGAGCATTTAACAGTTTTCCACTCGGTTGTAGAATTTTAAGACCACCAACACTGGATACTGGCAAAGATTATCAAAGGTATTCTGGGCTGAAATACACACTAGTCAGAGGGCTTGGCCACTAAGCAACTGGAAAATACTTCATGAAAGCTTTAGCTGTGCTATTATATTTTGTAAAGAAACTTTAAGAAAAAAAACATAGTATCTAGAAGGTTAAATTTGGGGCAGAGTGACTCATTGGGAAAGTATGTACTGCACAGAATATTGTCTTCTCTGCAGATCAAGCAAATTGTTAATGCAGCAGAGAGGTATTTATGGTCCCAGCACTGCAAAGCAAAGTTGAAAGGGATTAATGGGCTGGGATCTGTGCAGGATCCAGCAGCGCATGTGCACAGGGATGCAGGGCTGGCTGGAGCAGACTCTGCAGCCACGAGCCACCGAGACGCACACCTGGGGCCGAGCAACATCTGGACTCGCTAGGAGCTGGGAGACCCTGACATCAAGATGTCTCTCGTTGTGCTAAAGTGAGATGAAAATGTACAATTTTGAAAGAATGCCAGCAAAATGGTTTTTAATTTTCTCCACATCAGGTAAAATTTCAGTTCCATTTTCTGGAAGCGTCCTGATTTTTCCAACCATTTCTGTTGCCTACTACAGCTTTACAAAGAACTCTACACATGACAAAACAGCCACCGTTTGATAAGGTCCTTGGCAGCACGTAAGAATATTGCAGAGAACTCATTTTACATGATGGGAAACTCAAACAGAAAAAAAGATCATTATTTAAGTACCCAGTACCCAGAAGCATGATGGATGTTGTACAAGACAAAGATGGTGCAGACATCCAGGTATTTCGGACAAAAGCAAAAACAAACCAACAAACAAATCCACTAAGCCAAGGGATTCACAAAGTTTCTATTCTTGATTAAAAAAAAAAAAAATTAATTGAAAACTCCTTGGCAAGCAACTTGATTTATTTTTCTTTTTGCTCTCCAGCTACAGAATAAAAAGGACTCGTCTTAGTAAATCTTTCTATAGCTACTTACTGTGCAGAACTTAAGGAGAAATTTTAAACACCGTGGACATTAAACTGCAGGTAAACAGCGGACATTTCAACCCCAGATAGCTGAGGACCTTCCAATTCAGGGGGGGGTTTTCCCTCTCACATGTATGCAATTGCTTACACCAATAAGCAGACCGTTTTTCTCACTCATTGCAATTGCTTGCCTTGCTCAGGATCTTGTGATCACTGACCAAGAGTTGCACGGGGCAGAGCTGAATGCACCGCTGTTCAAAGCGGATCTCCCAGGCTTGTTGTGCGGGACCGATGACACCCGGAGAGACACCTCCGCATGTCACCAGCTACTGCTGACGTCATCGTGAGCATGTTGCGGGTGCAAGGAGGTTATAACTCTTAGATGATCTCATAACACAGCATATTTAATTGAAATAGAAATGTAGTACATTACAACATATTCGTAGATTTTGTACTTAACAACAAAGATGGGCAGTTTCCTAAACAAAGGGTAGACAAATCCACGACTCCAAAGCAAGACTGGTCAAAGTAAGAAACAAACCAAAATTTTAATAAAGTAACTGAAGATGACGATGGACTTACACTAAAAATCAATAAATATGTACATAAATGTATATACACACTCAAAATACACATATAAGGCTAAAAGGTCCAATTTTCATTTGCAGCGAGGCGAATTTCCTGTGACGGGGCAGTGAAGAGTAGCCTTCAAGTCAAAATGGGCTACATCAGCTTATATCAGGACACTGTAAAGGAGTTTGTTCAAATGAAAATGGGACCTCCACATCATTGCAAAGCAGACACATGCAATTTTGTGTCTTTAAGTTAAAGTGAAAGCCCTGGTGTACCAGCCAGCTGGCTCCTAACAGTCTTTCTGCACACAGGAGATTGGCTCTGGAAGTCCAAAAATACCATGGAGGGGAGTATGCAAATTCCTACAGTTTCGTTTATTTCAGAAAGATCCACTTGTTCAGACTAAATGCTCTTGGATCCTTCAGTGCAGAGGAAGGGGAAGAGAAAGAAAAAAAGCTGATGTTTGCAATGCTAAAACTTACCCTATCAGGTTCAGCTAAGGACAAGAATTCGAAGGCTTCAACACTTACCTGGAGTTTCAAAGAAAATTACCCAAATGTGGAGACATCTGTCTTCCTCAGGTACTATCCCTGGAGTTTCCCTGCATCTGCTCTGCAAAGGGGATCACACCTTTCCTGGCAGAAGCGCTCCACAGCAGCAAGTCTTTGGGTCCCTCTCTCTGCCACGTCTTCTAAGGAGATGCATTCAAAGCTCCTCTGACCTTGCAGCCCTCGGCTATGGCAGCAGAGATCAGCTTAGTGTCTTCACAGGCTTGCTGCAACCAACCAACCACAGCACAAGGCTTGCCCATCTGTTTAAGAGCTGGCACGCTCATCTGGTATCGCCATTGGGTTTGGAGCTTGCCCGTTTTATTCTTTGAGGTGAACCATTCCTTAAATAAATTTTAAAAAAATCACTAAGAATGTATTTTCCCCTTTTCACGCAGCTGTAACAAGTTTTCATTAGAACTGCATCTAGGTGTGGGACAGTCCCTGTGGTAAGACACACCACCTTATTTAACTATATGATTTAAGCTGGGACTTCACGTGATTAATGTTCATAGTCAGGACCCATCAGTTTCTCGGGAGCAGAAGAGATCTTTCGCTGTTTCTGCTGTCTTTCCTGGTGGCATGCTCCATCGCCTAATAAAACCCTTCTTGAGATTAGAAAGTTTTTCCTAACATATAATCTAAGTGCTCCCTGCTGTTTAGTCTATCCCTGCCAACTAACGAGAAGATCTAATATCCCACCTTATTAAAACATCCTTTCTTGCAGTTGTAGAGAGTTTCAGCAATTTTCCCAGAGTGAATAAATTTTTCCTAGACATTTCTTAGAAATCCTCTCTTAGATATTACCTTGCATTGCAGGTGCTCAGCCGTGCATCTTTTCCCTTGGTTCCCGTTAAAAACCCAGCATTGTGCAATAAGACCACATGTTTCGATGCAAACAACTCAGGATGTTTTGCCCTGTCCATGCTGTCCCTTTCAATATGCATCTTATATACATTATCTACATGTATAGTAGCCATCCATGAAACAGGGTCCTATCTCCGATGGGAAGCCAGCAGCATCACTTGTGCTTTTACATCTCCAAAGTCAGCTGCTCCTCCATTTCTTTCTTCTCACCCCAGGCCGTACCGCTGGGCTGCGGCAGTGGGACAACACACACCGACTGCGACCGGTTCCGTTCCACTTCCCGAACCTTTTCCGCATTCCCCACTGTGGGAAGAGGAAAACACCAACTTCTATGAGAAATGTTCTCCTTTGTGGGTCAACACGTGTGAAGAAATACTGAGAGCTATTGAGGTGGCCATTTGCTCATTGGGGATGAGCTATTCCACTGCAAGGATCACTTTTCAATGATAAAACAGAAGACAAAGATCAGCGTTTCAATGGAAGAAAAAGAGAAAAAAAGACAATTTAAACCCTATTTTGTACTTTGAAATATGTTGCTTATCTGGATCAATATCATCCTTCTTTTGTCAGTCCCCACCATCAACTCTGCAGAACAAAAATTCCTATCAGAGACTACTTTAAAACAGCTTTTCAAGATGCAGGTGTCCTGCTGGAGCACCTATAATTTCACATTGCCCCATTAAGTGATTTTTCTGGGGGGGATCTACATGCAATCATGGTCTCCTTCAGCCCTGTCACCAGGGTATGTCAGGGGCTGTTGTGCTCACGTTTTCCCTGGGGCAAAAAAAAAAACCCAAAACCCACCCAGAAATACTGCTTTTTATCATTTTGCTCTGCTTATGCTTATGTTTTTCTTCAGGAAGAACATAGTTTAAACATTTATAATAAACGGTGGATTAAAATAGCTACATCCTCAGCAGATGTCCATGTTGTGAACACATGAATGCCACACAATTGTGTTCCTTCCATCTATTCTTGCAAACCTGTAGTAGGATACCTTTGTGCAGAGAACGTGCCAGCTATTCTACAGCTCTTTATTTAGCAAGTTTTCAGTTAATTATTTAAAGAAAATTACAAAGGAAGAAAACATTAGAAATAGAAGGGCACAAGAAGATTGAAAGGAAATTTTCTTGCTGCTTAAATATTTTTCCAGTACATATGTAATGAAGAAATATTCTGCATGTTAATGTTAGACCCAGCCCCTTAACCTATCTCAGCCCATATTGCAAGGCAAAGTTATTTTTTCGTTATTTTCAACAACACCAAATCTTTTCAAGCACCACTTTTACAGACGTGATTGTGCTAAAAGGTGTTGGGCCAAGTATTGTAAAAATTCAGTGCTCAGTTTCCCAATGAACATCTCGTGGTTCAGAGGCTAAAATGAGACTGTCTACGGTTTTGACCATCTATACTTTGTGTGAGGCTTCATTGATATTAAGCCTTTTTTTTTTTTTAAAGTGTGAAAACTAAGCTTTCAGTTATCTAAAAACTGAGCTTGGGCTTACAAAAGCATGAGGTCTTGAGACACTGATCTTTCTGTAACAGATATTCAAAACAAGGCACTTAAAATGCATTCTACGAATACTTAGCAAGCAAAAAACCACTCCAAACTTAGTTTTTGGAAAGTATTTGGGCACAAACTTCATGTTTTGAAGTCTCATTCATTTTTATAAGGTTTTAGTTTATGCATTAGCATCACCATAGGCAGAACGATCTGCAATTACTGCCAAACATCTTACTGCTCGGTGGAATATGAAGAACAGTACCAGTTTCAAATGCTTGCCTGGCTGGACATGGGATGCAAGAAAACTCTGGGTAACTTCACGCACCCCTCGCAGCACACAGGTAATAGAGGTCAAACACCTGGACCAGGGCACGCTTCTCACTGCTATGGTACCCAGCACCACCACCTGACCCCAGGTAGCTGCCTGGAGCACCACCGCTGCCAGCAGTGCATCCCAGCACACGCTGAATCTCGTCTCAGGTCGGGCTCAGATGGGGCATTGGGGCTGGGAAGACTCTCGGCTCTGCTCGCTCAGTCACGATGCTCATCTAAGGAGCCCCACGTTGTCCCCCGGGTTGGAGCGATGTCCCTGCCGCCCTGGCTGCAGCCACCAGCCTACGATACACAGCCCAAGGCTTCCCGTTGCTGCCTGCGGCGACGTAGGGAGGGCAGGAGGCTTTGCCTTGGCCGTCTCCCAAATCCCAGCCTTGCAACGGACACGCCATGGACCTCAGCACACCCTCCCCTGTCACCTGTTGGGTCATCCCACCGGGACGGGGCAGGGCGAGGAAGGGAGGTAGGAAATCCCCACCAGCTCCCCAGCTTACCGGTGAAGGAACGATACAGCTTGGGCTGCGGGCTGGAGTCGCCCTGCGCCGAGTAGGAGTCATCCTTCTGTGATTAAGGAAGAAAAGTACTTTAACGCGTTTATGAAGATTGCTAGCAAGTCTGTTAATGACACTCCTGCTTCACAAACAAGCCATTTCCAATCCCCAAGGACCCCGCTTCCATTTGTTTTACTTTTGCCAAGAAAAACAAAAACAACTATTGCTAAAAATAGACCGAATAGATGGCAGGAAATATTTACAGACACTGACTTGTTGCCAGTTGGTGGAAGAGGTCTGAGCTCTCCAGGAGTGATTCGGCAGGTAGGATGGGAAGGAGCAGCCCTGGAGTGGGGAGGACGGGGCAGGCGAGCGCGGGAGGCAAAGCCCATCCCCAGGACATGGATGCTTCTCACCTTGGCTCTCCCCCACCTTGGCTGCAGGCCAAGGAGGCAGGTAACGAGCTTGCGTTAACAAGCTCCCTGTCCTTTCACTCCAGTGCTAATCTCCACCCTTCAAGGGGAAAAAGAAAAAATAAATAAAAATCAGGTAGCACAATGCTGCCTGAATTGTTCGGTGCTTCTGTAAACTGGGAATAAGTCTCTTGCGCAGCTGTGATTTGGCACCTCGATCCAGAAGCCCAGACTGCCAAAATAACTCTGTACACCTCCCAGCCTAGTTTTCTGTTTTGTTTCGGTTCGTTCCCCTCCCTCCCCTAACGAGGACCGATGCCCTCCATCCCTTGTTCGCACTTTTATTGACCATTTTAATAACAATGCCTTCCCAGCTCCAGCAGCAGCGCCCGGCTCCCTGGAAAGCCATTCCCAGGGGCATTTAACGATTCTCAGAGCATGCTCCATGAAAGGGCTCCGACATAATTACCAAAGGCAGTATGTCATTTACGCACATGGCTTACAGGCAGCTCCAAATAAGCTCCTTCTGGGGGAGTGCACTCGTGTTTTGGCAGAAGAAAAGAGGACGAAGTTGCCTGGCTACAGGTGCAAGGATTTTCTGGGTGCTCGGTGGTAAATAAAAGCTATTCTGGGCCTCAGAAACCGCCCTGCCAGCGTATTCTGTGTTGGATCCTTGCCTAAAATAAGGCAAGCCCAAAATCCGGACAGCGTTCAGAGCCAGCGTGATGCACAGCTCCAGGAAGCAGCAGCCTTTGGAAGGAATTTTGTCCTTAGGCAGAGGAAGGCGAACTTTCTGCTGGAAAGAGATAGTCTTGGAGTTAATCCCCTGGGCTACAATTCAGATCTGAAGTCACCTCGTAGTCCTGCCAAGGTTTTTGCTGCCTGGTGTAAATCATTTAACCTGCACCGTTGGCTCGGGAGGGATGAGGACTGTTCTTTTCTTACTTCTGTTCCCTGCCTTCCCTGCTCACTCTGCAACCCCTCCTTGGCAGAGGCATTAATGCAGCACGACTCTAAAAGCAAAGGCAGACACCTCAAGTGCAGGAGAGCCCCAAGGCACCTAAAGGCACCCAGGTTAGAGAAAAGAGGTGATTCACCCTGGCTGAAGCCTGGGGTTGGCCACAGACCAGTGCCTGTCCTGGCGAGGGCACCGGTTTCTCCCCACCGACTGCAAAAAGAGATTGATTGTCCATCAGGTGAGATGAACTTCACTCTTGGCTCTTCCCCAGCCTGCTGGAGCCCCAGACCTATAGGAAGATGCTCTTCCATACATACCTTATTCTGTGGTGACTGATACAGGGGGAAAAGACCAACCAGCACCTAATAAAGATGAGATGAATCTAACTGAGCTAGAAAAGCTTCGTCTTTTAATAACAAAGGACTAACCAAATTCACTAAAAAAGAAAAATGTGTATGCAGCCAGCCAGCGAGCAGAAAAAGGAGTGTTTCTACTGAACCAAAGGGGGGTTTTAATTATTCACTCAGCTCGTAACAGCTAACCAATTGAATGTACCGCCAAAGCTTTTTTCAAATAGACTGGCAAGAGAAGACGTGCAGATGTTTCACCAGCACCAGAGGGTTTTCAGTGGCCCTTCGCTTGAAGTTTGTTAGACAGTTCCTTGATTTCCTGTTGGGTTTGCAAACACAGTTGCAATGCTTCCATCTCGTGGTGAAATGCAGAATAGAAAAATGTGTGGCTTGAGAGCATCTAGTTTTTTCTTGCTGACTCAAAACCTGGAAGGCCAAACCCTTCCCTTTGGGACTACAAAAGATGGAGTATCTGACAATTAGAAAAATCTCAAACACTAACTAGCTGTATTTTTTTATTCATCGCTTTTTTAAATAGGAAAATGCCATTTGCTTGTCAACGTGGCATGAAACTAAATCCGAGCGGCTTAATTTTTTCCCCAAAATTTAAAATATTAAGCTGCTTTTAATGGGCTGAAATCTACTTTTCAGCACAGTGTTCCTTCTTTCTGCTGACAAATTCTGTAATCTGTCCTCCTACAGCATGAAGTAGCAGCGTTCACCCACCCTCCCACCTCATGTTAATATTCCAGGGCTCTTTTAGAACATTATCCCATCAATTTTGGATATCGCCTTATTTCTATTCACAGCAAAATGAGGCAGCTCTTCTAAAACATTCGCAGGTAAGCTGCTGATCACACAAAAGACACCTGGCTTTTCCTTTTGGGTGCAGAGGGATGCTTCTTGGGCTTAGAGTCACCCTCACAGATGTCACTGGAATCAGCTCTTGGTATTTGCATCTGCTTCCCCTATACTGGCGCAAAGCAAAGGTGGGTGCTGTAAAGAGGTGTGACTAGCACCAACAAACGACTCCTATGAGACAGCAGTATTCACCATCACACTGGCATTTTGCATAATCCACAGGAGCATTTGCCACCCCCATAGGGCATTAGCCCCCAGCCATGAGTCAGTATAGAGACAGAGCGAATTCTACTGCTTTTGCAATTCTCCCCAAAATATTCTGTTCTCTGAAAGGCCAGCTGTAAGCATTCAAAGTAAGAGGAGAAACGTCTTCCCAAAGGTGCTAAATTTCCCACCAAATGCACCGCAGTACCTAATGGGAGCAGCAGCGAAGGGGGAAGCAGGAGCGCAAGGGTTAACAATCAAATGTCCTTAAAGTATGTAATGTCGTGCTCAAAATCAGCCCTAGTTTGATGTTGTTCTTTTGAAGTTTAATTATACCAAATGTTCTACAGGAACATGCCATGTTCTTGCCTATCTATTTTGAATTGTAAGTACCAATCAGCATGTAAATGATCAAATTAAATCTTTTAAGTTGTTTGCAAGAGCCGGAACACCTTTCTGTGAATGAAGGGCTGAGAAGCAGCGGCATTTGGTGTGTTACTGCCGTTCTCGGTGGGCTCTTCAATGACTGGCATTTGAACAAAGAAATCGGAGTGGAAGAAAGCCTGCGGCACTCCCTAGTTCTTGTGCTGTCGTGGAAAATTACTATCTAAATAAAGAGGATAAATTATTTCCTTTTTAAAAGGTCATTCTGTTCTCTTCAGTGATGGAGCCTTGCTGGCCAGATTAGAGACCACAGTTTGCACTTGGACAGTGCTTGAGCTCAAGCCATCCAAACCTAAGATTCGGAGAAGTGGGTAAATTTTAGGGATGGCTCAGCAATTGCTGCTGCTGCCCTGGGGGGGTCAGAGCAAAATACAGGGGCAGAGGGTTAATTGCTTTTCCTCTAGAGCAAGAGTTACAGAAGACAGGGGAAACTGAAAAGACCAAGCCTGCTCCTCATGCCCCATTCCTGGACCGTTGTGTCTTTCCACAGGGAAATGTTGGTCCATGTTCTCTCACTGCTTTCCAAAGAAGTCAGCAAAAGGCTTCGCCAGCCACAGGCATTGTATTTATCTTGTTTCTCCTCTAATTCAGAACATGAACTGACATGGAGCTGTGCCAGCAGTAAATTTGGACTCAAAGCGGTTCTCCCAGGAATCCAGTATGCAACACTTCCCTCTATTTTACTTTCTTCAAGTCTGCCCAGAACCGTAGCTGCTTTTAAAAACAAAGAACTCTCCTCCAGAATAAATAAGAAAGCGCACAATAATGTTTCTGTCCTTTCAAAAAGAGTTAGGGGTGAAAAAAAACACCGAACAGTTTCAAATATTTACAGTCTATCTGGACCACTGACAATGGGTGAACCAAATTCCCGCCTTCAACGAAATCTCCCAGAAAAGAAAACATGGGAAAACCAGACCTCTGGATCTACAGACTGAAGCTCTATTAATAACATTTGCTCAGTAAATAACTTTCCTAGCATGGATGGAAGCCTATGTTCACAAAGCACTGAACGGTGCTGCACACAAGATGGCTTGTTTGTTTGTCAGGAGTTTGGTTGGGTTTTTTTTTTTTTTCCCCCCCCCCTCGGTATTTCCTACTTTCTGGATTTAAATTTAGGTTTGGAACACACTTTTTTTTTTTTTTTTTTTTTTTTTTTATTTTTATTTCACAATC
>VYZV01045446.1:283113-300421 GCA_013401275.1 Pandion haliaetus
TTTTTTTTTTTTTTAAATTTAAGGCCACAAGATTTGTCTTTAAAAGGAAATACCACCAGCAATAAACAGCACTATTCCTAATGCTTGTCATACCTGCAGAGGAAAAGCAGCCCATGCACGGTGTCTGCAGGTCCAAGCCTTCCCTTCTCCCTCTTACCTCCTTCCTGGAGCTGGCCGTGCCTCCTCCGCTCACTTCCACCCGCAGGCTCTTGTGCCGGAGGATCAGGATCTCCTTGGCATGCTCCACGGGCTCGGTCTCGCCGGGAAGAGTGTGCCTGTTGTATGCCGGCCCCTGCACGTTGCACCAGAAGACCACTGCTGGAGGTGGGACCGTCCCTCCCTCCGCAGCAGCATCCCTTCACTAGTGCCTGTGTCTTCCAGGGTCCTTCACCCCCCTGTAGCCATCCTGCCCAGTTGTGGAAATAAACTGATCCACCCAAGTATAAGAGGTGGGGATGAAGGGAAAGAGCCAAGGAAGGAAGACAGGACTCCAAATTCCACTTTATGCAGAACTGCCCAAGCGATCACTGAATGACAAGACTGAGGTGCATCTCTCTCAGTCCAGTGACGCACTGACCTAGCACAACTACTCTGCTCGAGGTGTCTTCAGCCTCAGTGCCTCTGCCCAGCACTCCAGTATTTTATACCAGCCCCACCTTCATACATAAATCATGCAACCAGCAGGAACCATACATCCTGCTTCAAAAGCCTTAAACCAACCAAACTTAAATCTCCCACTAACATCAGCGGGAGTTGGGATAACTGTTGCTACAAGGGGTGAGGCTGGATTTAGGCAGGAGTAAGTGCAAACAGGAGGTGTGCCTCCATCTTCGTCCTGTTCACCACTTCTGTAGGTTTCCTCCCAGCCTTATCTACTTGCTTCTCTTGGCTCAGCAGAGGGACAGGAGGGGGTGGCTGATCCCTCTGTGCTGAGCTGCCCACACCAGCCGCATCCCCGAGGACTCAGTATTTCGTGCATAATCCATAAAACAAAGGCTTAGGTGGATTTTAAGGATAAG
Source organism: Pandion haliaetus (assembly GCA_013401275.1). Taxonomy (NCBI): domain Eukaryota; kingdom Metazoa; phylum Chordata; class Aves; order Accipitriformes; family Pandionidae; genus Pandion; species Pandion haliaetus. Next base: position 284,133 of record VYZV01045446.1, read on the forward strand.
GCTCCATGGATCACCATGTGAACAGCAATTACAAAGCACAGTCCTAGGTGCTGTGTAAAGCTTCAGACAGATTATTCGTGAGTTATTCTGTAAACAGCAAGTGGTTTCTATGCTATATACCAATTGTACCAGTTTCACGGCAAAACTGCCGAGCAGCTTTAAAACCTCTGCAGATTAATTCTTACTTGCAGCTCACTGACTGTGCTCTCTCCTATGGGAAAAACCACAACGTGAGGATAACCCCATCCCTGCTCTGCCCTGCAGGTAACCAGGAGCTGTTGTAACTGCTGGATCTGCTAACCTGATGCCTGAAGATCCACGTGCTCCTCCTTTCTCCTTTCTGGTTCTGGGTACTGATGCCTAAAATACTTCACGAAATTATAGGCTGACTGGGTGAACCTTTCAAAAGCTGTCATGCTGCAAACAGAAATGTGCCACTGACTTGGAAACTGGATCTGGCTTCACACAGCCAACTATTCTCTGCTCACAAAGAGATATCATTAGTAATTATGTAAATATTCATAACATCTGCTCAGGCTGTTAGGATAAATGAGATAACTTTTGTTATTGGACATCTAAAATACGGATTGAGGGAAGAGTTATACCGTTCTCCTTATTCGGTACAGGTTCCTTGCCAATATTTCCTGTATATTTTCCAGGACATCCGGATTCAGAGTATCCTCCGATTTTTTGTCTGTTATGACAGTCCTGTCGTTGTTGCTGCAAAGAAAATGAGAACACCTTATTTTGGAAGATGCACAGCAGCACAGCCAGTGCATCCCTGAGGCCCAGTGTTCACAGCAGCCCTTTTGGATCCCACCACCACCAGCAGACATGACCAACAGCTAATCCTCGCAGACAGAGGTCACTGCGGAAGGGGCTTTTGGTGTTTGTATCAGAGCTGTGCCATCCACGTGCTTCCTGGTAGATAAAAGAGCTGTGGGAAAGTGTGGCAGGGCAGAACCATCCGTGAGAGACGAGATGGCCATTCTGACATGCAAAGATTTGACCCTGCAGTCTCAGCCGATGCTCGTTCTCACTGTCGGTTCCTTCAGCATGTGTAATGGTGCAAAGCCATCAAAAAATGGTGCAAGAGCCTCCTCCTTAGAGCACCATTTCTGTGTGACCCTGGGGGGGAATATAGATGAGCCTCCACCTACAAGATCTGAAACTGTCTGTTCATCAATGCCAGTAGATTGCTCCTCCACCTGACCATTTTTAATACCCACCTACTCATCTTTAAATAGCGTTTCCTTTGCTTTTGTCCAAGCTATGTCATTCCTTCCCATGGGATAGCCCAGCAGGGAAGTGCAGAGGCGGCAGAGAAGTTTGCACAAGCTTGTCATAACTGTTCCCTCCAGTGGGAGGGTTGGGAGGGGTAACAGAAAGGGGACGACCGCAGGGGAGCACTTACAGCAAGGACGGGTGAGACGGAGCGTGACCCAGCTGCCCTGCTTCTGCCAGCTCAATGGCATGTTTCCGCTCCAGCTTTTCATAGAGAAGCACGATACTTGATTTTGGCTGGTCGTATTCTCGAAGCAGGATCTTCTGCAGGTACTTGCTGTTAAAATATTCTAATCTGTTTGAGAACAAAACAAGACATGCTTAGCCTCCTCCCACGAGTGCCCACCACCTGAATGGACCTGAGCCAGCCAGCAGGTTCATAGTCCGCAATTGCCCCATATTCCATATTCGTTTACCTTCTTTCCAACAGTGCCAGAGGTCAGTCCGTAATTATTTCTGCACTACAGTACCTGAGCTAATGTATTAAAACTTTGCCAAATACAGTAAAAACTCCCCAAAGTGCCAGATTTATCATGAGCTCTACTATAAGTGCTACAAGCACATGCAGTAGCCCCAAGGGATGCAACAGTTTTCAACACTTCCAGAGTCCCTCTTGAGCCATTTCCTCTTGCTTTCTGCTCAAATGCAGCACAATGTTTGGGAAAGATCTAGCTGGTATCAAATACTGTTCACAAACCTGCTAGCAAGGAGCCAGGACACTCCTGAGCAGCAGCGATTCCAATACCCTCTAGTGGCACTTCCAAGCACTGGCATTCCTAAGAAAATCCCTGCCATCTGCTTTAATCAGAGTCCTTACCATGAAGTTAGCTGCCTCTGTATTTGCACAGCCAAGGAACTAAACCTGGTAGATTGCTATTAGTATATTTTATGTTATTTGTATTAAAAAAAAAAAATCTCCTATGTGTTCAGTCTACCAGAACTTAATGAAAATTGAGCACTTTGCTACAGAAATCTGTAGAGATCCTCTACAACTGGTCAGTCCACAACAAGCGCTTGCCCCTCCGAGTGCTGCAAGCTTATATTGGTACTGTTACTTGTGCACACAACTGGGTTGGGGTCCTCAGCTCCCACATGGCCAGACGGGCAGGAGGGCACAGGCAGCACCGCTGCAGGCAGGGACAGGCTGAAGCCACACGAGCTGTGCGTCACGCTGGCACAGCCCTTTCATTTCCAGCAGATTTCGTTGGCCGAGAAGGGACAAACACAATAGGAGAGGAGAAAGGAGTCTTTTTAGGCTGAAGTACAACGTGACCTGCAAGCAGGGAAGCGCACCTGCAAGCAGGGAAGCGCCCTGAGAACCTGGTCTAGCCTTGGACAAGGAAAAGCTGCCCCTCTGTGACCTGCCTAGTGCCACAAGGATGAACAAGGCTCAGCTGCCCACAGTGGAAACTTAGGGAATAGAAACCAGCCTCATTTTTTTCTACACATGTACACAGTTGTATTTTGGCAAATCCTTACTTGTCTTTCCAGTAATACTGTCCCCAGTGTCCAGATATATCTTCAATGCCAGCCAGCAAATGATCCAAGAACTAAACAGAAGAGAGGATTTTGCTATACACCGGTCGCATGTATTGCATACGTGATGAACTCAGTCAGCAAACATCAAAAGCCAGCAGACAAAACAGGAGATGCTTTCAGCTCAGTACACAGTGCCGGTAAACAAGGAGAGGGGATGTTGGGCTAATTCCCCATCCAGGCATCCGCGCGTATCCCTCGGTTCTGGAGTACAATAAGTGGTTTGGCTGCTTGCTTTCAGGTCTGTGCGAGCAAAGAATAATCACTGAGGGATGTGGATCTGCTCTTTACGATATGTACAGGATGGCTGATGGCTTGCATGTCCTGCATATTGGGCCTCGATAAGCAGGAAATGCTCATATTGAGCGTTTTGAGGACAATTTGTCTCAGGAGATCAGCATCTTCAGGATATAGATGTAGATAACGTACAAATGATGCTTTGACTTGAATAATAAATACTGCCTTCCCACAGACACTTCCCACACTAAATGAAATCACTGGCCATATTGTGCCTTATACAAAAACATTATTATTGTTTAAAACTATATTAAAAATCCCAGACAGGTTGATTTTTCCACCTAGAAGTTAAACCTCTGCGATTACCAGATTGCTTTCCCTCCTACTGGCATCTCTAAACTGGGAGAGGGCTCTGCTCTACTGCGGGTCAATGCCCCTCCACACTCAAGTACCAATGTCCCTGGAGCTTCCTCCAGCTCTAATTTTTCAGAAAAATTTTTGTGGGGTCAGAGGCAGAAAAATTTGAGAGCGGTTCACTCGGCCCTGCAGCCTGGTACAGGTTTAGAGCCCTCACATTGCTATGAGCAGCTGTATGGTCTGAGGACCGGCAAATGACACACACCCCACCACCCCGATCGTCACTCTTGCAAGTGAGAATGTCCTGACTATCCAGACGGAGAAACAAATTTGAGGAAGAAAGCTGTTTCTGGGTCCCCGATTTCCAACAATCTGCATCGTTACCTTCTCTACTTAACTTAGCCATTTCAGCTCACATTTCCTAATAAACACATTTCCAGGGATGATTTACTATTCACACACTAACAAAAGAAGAAAATACTCTCTGTTTGTGACAGGAAAAGACTCTTCAGCCTATTGAGCTCTTCTGTTAACCTTAGACGAAGCCCTGTAATACAACTCAATTGTGAGGACGCCAAACAGTTTTTACAAATGTCCTCAGACCTAATTTCTTTGTGTCTAGCTACCCAAAAAGATGACAAAAATATTCCTGAAGGAGCTATACCCACAGAAATGTGACTGGGCATAAACAATTAGATTTAGAAACATAATTTTACATTGGAGGCAGATGCAAACGCAAAGCCTCAGCTAGGTGTGCAGAACACCCTGCTTTCTCATGGAGCTGACCTACTCTCTGAAGAAGTCCTCTATAACTAGAAAGGCCAATGTTTGGGTGGCGAGAGCAAGGTGAACTAAATTCCACCTTTGGGTTATGGACTTAGAATCATAGAGTGATTTGGGTTGGAAGGGACCTTAAAGATAATTTAGTTCCAACCCCCCTGCCATGGGCAGGGACACCTTCCACTAGACCAGGTTGCTCAAAGTCCCAACCAACCCGGCCTTGAACACTGCCAGGGAAAGGGCACTTCAGTGGTTCCCTCCAATACAGTGCTAACCTTACCCTCCCTTTTCTGAATTTCCTTGCAAAAAATATCAAACTGATGGCGGCGATGGGTGCTATTCCAATGCAAATAATAACCCATGGTTAGGAAGCTGCATAAGACTTTAAAACTGGAAAGGGACTGACCTGCAGAAGATTCAGATAAAGTTGCAGGGCTGTAGAGGCCCTGGGGGCACACTGCATCGGCAAAGCATACTGGAAAGCTCTGGCCATGTGTTGATGGATGCATCACTTACCCGAATATGGATCTGCTCTCCCACTGTCGGAGCACTCTCTCTTTTCCTCTTGACAGCCAGCAAGTCAACGAGAGGACGGATGGTCATTCCCTGCAGCATAACCACAAAGACAAAAGTAAGCCCTTCTAAGTGGTACCTGCACTGGAACAAAAATCACCAGCATGGGTAGGAGCCACAGCTACCTTGTTCTTTGCCAGAACAAGACCTGCTGTTTGAGGTAGGTCCTTCTCACCTGCTTGGTTTTATTAGCATGATAAAATCTGTGAAGCTTTGACAATGCTAGAAACTCTGTTCTCCCAACTGTAAGCCAAACATTTTGTTTGCTCATGGTAGTAGCCTGTCAATGGGAGCTCACATGCAGGCTTCAGGATGGGGGTAGGCAGAATGGGGAAATGCTCCACGCTCTTCATCTGGCATCTCTAAGACCATGAAATGTCAACCAGTAATTTCAAGGTCAAGCCTGTGGCTTCCTATTGCTTGTAGCCATCCATATGGAAAGGGGCTTGAAACGTTCAAAATTCAAATGCCTGAAACGATGATAGTCCTTGAGATTTCACAGCATGCAGCCCCTGCCAGCATTTGTCTGCTAACTTTTTGAGTATTATATGTCACAGATCATTACTCCAATGATCTTCGGTGGCCAGTCGGTGGCTAAGTTTACTAATCAAAGTATCCACCTGGTTGGAAGGGTCAAGGGAAGAGTTTTAATGTCCTCTAAGCCTCATGAGAGAACTTCTAAAATGCTGCTGTGATGCGTTTTAGTCTGGCTTTGGTATGAAATGACTATTCTAGGACATGGTTACAGCAAAAATGATGGAGTAGTTGATGTTTATGACTTCTGAATGTCACAAATGCTGGCACAGAGGAGCGTTGAACACATTTTTAATTGCAGAAACAATTAATGTGTCATTTTAATAGCTAACAGCAATAAAAAAAAATGCATCACTATTCAAAGTAAATAACATAAAACTCACAAATTCAGAAATAACAGATATTACCAAAATTAAGTAGAGACTATGCAATTTGGTCTCTTGCCTTCACTGTATAATCAGCTGCATTTGTTTTCATTTTAAAGTGGCATTTTGGAGTTTTGCGACCAGGACTCCCAAATTTAGAAACACCTGGATTCCTTTGGTCCTTCCTGACCTTGGAAGCATTACAGGAATCCCATGTGTCATTTCAGGCCACGTGTCGTTTCACAACACACCTGTAGTCCCCTGTGATGCTCCTCCACCCACCAGGGATAACTCATCTGAAGTGCATCACCCAATGCTGACGGCTCTATCATGGCTCACACGAACTTTTTCTACCGCCAGTGATCCAGTAGCTAATGGGTCAGTGTAGGCAGCAACAAAAAAACCCAAACAAACAAAAAAAAAACCCACCCCAAAAAAACCTCTTCACAATTATTATATTTGCTAACAATTTCATGGAAGAGGTCAGAGTCCAATAGGCTGAGAGAGTGAACTTCAGATGGAGAACATGGTATTTCATTTTTAAACCGCACTGAAAGGCAGAACAACGAGGGCTTTTTGTGGCATTCCAGACAAGCCCACAGCTCCTTGGAGGACTTTCTGGTCTACGTGGCACATACCCAGGCCTGCTTGGAAGAGCTGAGGAGTTGACAACTGCTCAGTCAACCTTCTCAAAATTATTAACCAGGCTTCTTGTGGGAAGAGCCTTATGCAGCCGAGTTAGGCCAAAATAGATGAGTTTCCAGGGTTGTGTAGTGCACTGATAGACCCATGTAGGGACAAGCCCAACTGCTTACATGTTGGTCATTAGTCTGTGCAGCGCGAGGCTTTTCAGACAGCATGGTCAGGATTTCCAAGAAAATTAAGTAGGTTTGTGCTCTGAGAAGATGCCTTGCTGGCCTTTACCAGCTTAAGAGAGGCTACATCAATTCTCCCCTAGTTTCTGTCCTATCTTAACACAGACACCCCCCCACCAAGCCCATATTGATATCACTGTCAACATAAAGAAAACGTACCGCACGAAATGACAACAACAAAAGAATCCACAATCCACAGAAGCTGTTTTGTAGCCAATATTTCACTTGTCCGTTCCACCCAAAGTGACATGCACCATGAAAGAAGCTGGGATGTTAAAAATATTCATTTTTCAATCCTGTATCCACCGATATGGCTGGCAGCAGTGCCACGGACTTCAGAAGCTGTAGGACTCATTTGCAAACCCAGGTTTCTGAAGGTTCATCTTAATACCTGCTTCTGTTGTATTTACCTATGTTTTCTGTGCTGAGCTACAGTAATATCTTTCCGGTTCAGCTTTTCAGCAAGTTTTCTTTTTTTTCCCCACCTCTGTTCTCATGGTGGCCTCAGCTACACAGTACTGCAGGTATCTGGAGCCTGAGCAAAGTCTGTTTTATAGATGCTATGTTCCCACTGAATGGCTGAAGGTCAAGGGGTCGCCCTGCCGACACATACCCACGGGGGACCCTGTTTAACTCTCACACTTTTGCATGGAGATGACATCACCAGTCGAGCTTTGAGTTTACACAAAAGCCCTTTTCCCGGTCCTGGGAAGGATTTTCCGAAGCCTCGGCAGAATGGAGCTGCTGCCTTAGAACAACCTTTGTCTGAGACTCAAGAGCGTCTCTGCATGAGCGGACGTGCCTAGTGACCGTATCTTTTCAATTTCTGACCCACATTTGCATCTTAAAACTTGTCAACCTCCACCTCGGTACGCTCCCCCCACCCCTGGCCCCTGCTCTCTCCTTTCAGTCTGAAAACTGCCCCCAGTCCAGCTGCCCTGTGGGTCTCAGCTCCGAGCCCATCGGCACATCAGACTTGTTGACCATTTTTTCCAGCTTGTGTTGTGGATTAGGTGGACGTGGGGAAGCGGAGAGTCTACCCCAACCCTCCACATTGCCCAACACCCCCACCTGAGGGGGTCAGGGAGGCCAAGCGGAAGGACCTTGCTCTTGCGGGGTCATGCTCAGCCATGGAGCCACTGGGCAGCTGTCACCATGACCCACCACCTCCCACAGCAGCAGCTCTGCTCCCTCCGTCCGAGGGCAGGAGGCGGGCAGCCGCGGCTCAGCAGCTCCGCATGGACCTCACGCCCTTGAGCATTAATATCCCTTTTCTGCATGGCATCTTTCCCAGACCCCCATCCCACTTGCTTCAGCCCTAGGAAGACCCAGTCTTAACTTTTTTGGAACAGACACCACCTCGCTCACTTGGGGACCAGAAGACCCCAATTTTTTCCACCGCATCCTCCTTCAAATGCGCCAGCATTTGCCAGCTGAACGAAAAGGGGTGCCTGCAGAGAAACCCCGCAAGGAGCCTCACCCTTCCAGGCTTGCTGCTGGGCAGAGAAGAGCAGGAAGAGACATCCAAAATCTTCATCCCACGGAAGGCTGCAAGAATGCTTTTACCAGTAGGTGTCAGGGCAATGCTGGGAGCTGCTGCCTGCCTGCCTGCTCCCGAGCAGGGCTGTGCTGCACCCTGGAGCCCAGGAACTCGTCACAGCCTCAGCCTGTGCCTAAGGGAGAGAAAACCCCTTCTCCATCATACCCCTGGAGGGGTGCTCGTTCAGCAACCGTGAAAAACAAAAGCCCGCTTGCCCACTATGTAACCGCAGGCAGGGGCAGATGTGGCAGCTCCATGTGCTCCCCAAGAGCAGCCTAAGCTGCAGATACTCCGACAGCCTATTTTCTGTAGGATTGGGCTTTGCAAAAAACACCCACAGCAGAAATCAATCTTCAAAAAGATTTAAAAAAAAAAAAAAAAAAAAGTACATTTGTGCTTTAAACAATAAACCCAATATCTTAGAGCAACCAGTGCTGTGAGGGTCCGCCTCCCTCCCCTACTCTGGCAGCGGGGGGGTTAACATATCCACAGCCACCCCCTGATGTGGGCAGGTTGCACTTGCTTGCAGAAGATTCCCCACTGGGTAGGAAACAACCCAAGAATCACTAGGGCAGAAAAAGAAAGCAGGTAGCAACAGGGCTTAGGGATCAGTTTCAAAAGAAAAATGAGAGGCAAATAAATAAAACTTGCTGTGACTTTTTTATTTGCTTCTGATTTTCCTTGCTTTTATAACAAGTAACACACCCAACATTTTTTTCTGGTGGAAGAGTTAAGGCAATCCCCTTCCTGCTGCATCATCATAAAATAACTGCAGCTGCTTTGCTGCACGAATGTGAAAACATCTCAGGCATATATACAAAATAATTTGATAAACAACTAATGACTGTTGCTGCTTCAGCTGTTGGATGCACCAATAAAATGGAATTCATTCTCAGAAAATGGTAAGAAGTCACTCCTTCAAAATAGGTCCCTTTAAATTGTCCCACTTGTGAACTACCAAAACTGAGATGGCCAAACCATAAACATCTTTTAAAATTCTTGCTGCCCATGTTCAGAGGGTTTGGAGTATCCCCAGTATCTTCCGTCTTCCCACCTTTGGGATCAGGAAAACTGATCTTCATTACTGCATGGCTCCGGCAGCATTTCATTTCATGACAAGGCCTACAATAACAACTGGTTCTTGCCTTGCTCAAACAGCAAACTAGTTGTAGAGGCTGATTTGTGTCAGCTTTGCTCTCACATAAAACATGTAAAAGCACTACTTAGAGAGGAAACCTATGCCAGCATCACTCTTCACAATTTTTACCACTGCTACACCAATATGGATGGACCAGATCAAATTTGGGACAAGTTATCACAGAAAATGCTACAGCAGATGTTGTAAGCCAACAACTGCTAGTCAACCTCACCAACATGCGACACATTCTCACACCTTCTGCCTCTTTCGATGATAATTTTAGATTTTTATATGCCAACCATTTGATGGATCGAAAGTCTTAATGCCTGGTAAATCCTTGTATCCATCTAATGGTGTAGTACTGGTTATTTGTCTGGAAAGAAAAATTGTGCTCATTCTTTACATCTGCTGGTGACACCGAGATTGTTTTTACCTGTACAAACACGGTGAAGAGGATGACAACAGTTGTTGCTGCAATGAAGAGCTTCTTTCTGTGAAAGTCGGGAAGCAAGAAAACCAAAGAGAAACAAATGGCTCCTCGGAGACCGCCGTACGCTATAATGAATTGGTCTTTGCTGGTGATGGTATTCACATGAAATCTATTCACAAAGAAAGTCAGCACAAGAACCCCTGAAAAGCAGGAAAGATGGTGGGAGCACATCAAAGAAAAAGAGCAATTAGCTAAAACTCATAATCTTATGATATACTTTACAGTAAAACATTACTAAACTGGTAAACACCAATCATGAGGAACTGGCCAGGGCCCAAGGTTGTATATTCCCAGTATGCCACTGGAGAAGGGCTTTTCTTCCAGCCTGGTCCAACAGGTTTGCATTTGATTTGTCCAGATAAAAATTAATCCCCAACACATTTCTGATTTGGGGCATTACAAACACCACTGGCCACAGTTCTGAGGGGTTGTGAAAATATAAAATTTTAGGTAGCTCATCTTGTAGCAAATTCACTTGTTTTTTAACTCAGCCTTGTGCTTATCACAGTCCAGCTGGGAAACCAGAGTCAGAAGGACTCTGAACTCTGCAGGGGAATTTTAGTGTCATCCCACTCCCATGACTGCGGATCCCCAGACCGTACCATTTACCTGGTGACTCTGTGTTAAGCACCAGCTAAATACTGAACAAACTGTAACTACTGGCAGCATAGGATGTATTAGAACATTTATTGTGACAGTAGTTAATTAAAGTTTTTAGGGCAATCCTGTGGTCACGTGCCAGCTGAAATTTTACATCTACCACTATAATGATACAGAGCCAGATTCTGAGAATTGAAATATTAATTGATGTATTCTAATTGGTGATAACAAATGAGTGAATTGCTTGGATTATAAATGCTCTCAGGGCAAACCATCAGCAATAATTTAGCCACCAGTTACCCTCTGATTTCCAAGTTTCCAAGCAGTAGCCAAGGCACTCTAAATATTTGATGTGTATTCTGCTGGCATCAATGTTTCTTCACAGATCTTGCGCTCAAAGATTTATACTGTGTGAATTTAAGACTACGTAAGGTGACATAGCAACTGATGTAATTTATAGCCATTTGCAAATACATAAGCAGATGCAGAAAGGTACAAAAAGTCAGGCCTTAAATCAGTAAGCCATGATCTTAATACCAACAGATATGATAAACATCTTATTTCCTCAAGATTAATGGCCATTTTGAGAACTGACGACACAGACTGTCATTGACTTTTGCTAGGAATTAGCTGGATCCCCATCACTATTGCTTTTCTAAAAGGTGTTTGTAAACAAAATAAACGTCAAAAATAGTGCACTTGTAATGTACATGTCAAACATCTTCACACACACGTACAACTAAAAATACCTGAACTTTGATTGCACATCAGACCGGTTTGAAGAAAACAAAAAACTGGGGATGATCAGGAATGAGGAACTCAATTAACTGAACCTTGCACCACCTTCTCCGTCCCCAGAGCACCATGGAGCTGGTGCCCAGACCAGCAGATGTGAAGTACTTTGGTTTCAAGGTTCTTTGTAACTTTAAAAAACAAACAAACAAACCAACCAAGCAACCATACCTCAGATCACATCCTCAGCTACTGTAAGCTCAGGCAGTGCCAATGATTTAGAGGAACAAAATTTACTTGAGCTGATATCCTGGCTTTTGTCTTAATTTGATTCTTCCTCATAAATTACTATTAGCATTCCCTAAACTAATTCAAGGCCAGTTTGCTCCAAGAAATGAAATACAATTAATCATTTTGAACAGAATATATTTTCTTCTGGAGATACACCTTGAAAAAGAGCAGAAGGAAATCTCCCCAGTGCTCGGATAACAGTAGAATACTAGTGCTGTCATGCAATTAATGCATTTTGCTTTTTAGATGACCTCTCTTATAGCAAAGCAATTCCAGAATTGCTTCAGCAGAATCATTTCTCATTTAAGAGCACTGGGAGGGTCCAATAAAGGACTAAGGTAAAACTTACATACTAACCCCAGTGCTGTCAACCCCAAAAGTCCCCAGTTCCTGCAAGCAAACTCTATGGGCACCTCCCATTTCTGGATCAGTGCCTCAAGCATGTCAAGAGCTGTTGGATGGGTCTGAGCAGGTCAGGGGCTAATCCCCACCACCATCTCCAAGGCAGGAGTTTCCCAGCCCGGCTTCACGCAGCACCCTGCCCAGTTCGCATCCTCCCGGCGTGCCTACGGCTCTCCAGGAAGGTGCTGCAGAAAAGGGACACTCTATTCAGCATCAGATATGCAAGGTGATTTTTCAGCCCTGGTTTGTGCATTCTCATTTAATTCAAGGGGGATTTGGAATATGAAGCGGGTTTTCTTTCCTGGCTGCAGCGCTGAGCCCTTCTCTAATGATGTGCTGCATAATTTGAGAATGCAATCAGAAGAGCTGTATTTAGAGAGCCAGAGGATTTTCGGATTGCTTCTGCAATGTTACTATGTTCCTTATGTCTTGCAATGAAGAATTTTTGAACTAAAAAAAGATAAACTCATTCAGAACTTCTTTTCATTTGAGCAAATAATTTAAGGGAAAACCACTTAATCATAATAAAACATTTGAATGTATGCACAACTAATAAGCATGTTTCCAAGTGCATTTATGGTGCACAGTTATTAAAACAAACCTTGGCATGTATTAACAGCTAATAAAACCCATTCTGCTCTGTCTTGCTAATCATGGCCTATCCTATTTAAGCAATTTCTTGAAGTGCCTATCAAATTTGATTTCACTCTCTTTGACTCAGTGGTTTTCATCATAACTGATCTCAGGAAGATTATCTTTAGCTGCAATTATCAGGAGAGTATTTTCATGGACAGCTCTCTTCCTCTTGTTATCGCTAAGTCCTGGTCACTTTTTTACTGTGAGGTTGGGTCAAACACTGCAGTAGGTTTCCCAGGGAGGTTGCAGAGTCTCTGTCCATGGAGATAATCAAAAGCCATCTGGACAGCCCTGCGTAGCTGACCCTGCTTAAGCAGGGGGTTGGACCAGATGCTCTTGGGAGGCCCCTGCCAACCTCAGCAATTCCCTGTTTCTGTGCAACTCTGTCATTCTCAGTCCTTAGCTGAAGTTCTTGGGTAGGAGCAGAAGCATCCTCACATTTTAGGTCCCAATTCTCATCTACCCAGCTTACTGCTCCTCTGTGAAGCAGAACAGCATCTCCAGGGACAGCTGTTTGAAGGTTCCTCCGGTTGCCCATTTGAGGATGCTGCTGCACACAAACTTGGTATGAATTAAATCCTTTAAATCTCTGCAGTTCCGAATATGCTGTCAGAGGCCCCATGGTTTTACACAGCTCTCTGATCCCAAACTATGTACTTACAATCTCCCTCCTATTGTGAGGATATGCTGAAATAGAAGAGGAGATCATGGCAATCAAAGGAGAGACTAAGACAGAGGTATCAATAAAATAGACGTCGTGAGAATTTCTGTTTAGCAGCAGCACTCTCTATGGTGAGTGCACAGACTAGGAAATTGCAGTAAAATGCAAAACTTGCTATTGAGCAAGTGATGGAGGAGGAGGGAAGCATCAGTCCTTGCGTTCACATCTGGGATAACCACACGTACAGAGTGAGCAGGAAAGGATGATGGTGGGGATAGGAGCATTCTCTCATTTAATGGAATCGCATTTTTCANATAAAAATATAATTTCACCATACCTAGTGCTCTCCAAATGAGACAGAAAATGACAGTGAAGCAAATGTATGGCCAGTTCCACTCATGATTTTCTCCAATGGTGGAAACTCCAAGAAAGATGAAGATGAGGGTATCACTAACACTGCTCCACATCTTCATGAAGTACTTGACTGTGGTGTGAGACTTCAGAGAGATGTTGGCCTCCACGTAACGTTTCATGCCCATGGCACAAGCAATGATGCTGAGAAAACGAAACAATATTTTTTCCTACTTAAGCACACAAAATCAACACATTGTCATTTATAAAAAAAAATAGGCTTCATCAAGTCTTAGATGTTTTCAGGCATCTCACTGGGTAGTGGTTTGCTTCCTTCATCAGTCCAATAATACCAGGAGGACCACCAGGTATATAGTACATACATACTATGTATGTTGACCAGACTGTCTGAATTTGTTTTTTAACAGATAAACAACTCACAGTCTATTGCATCTATCATAGCCACACAGCAAAACCTGCAATTAACTACACCCAGCTCTTCCCATCACAACACACTGTTTTCAGTTCCTTAACTTTGCCAGAATCCAACTACCTGGGCTGAAGAGTTTCATGCTTAGGAGCCCACATTACCTATCTTGCCCGGATGAAAGACATTTGAGGGAAAGGAAGACTTGTTTCTCATGCTGAGAAACGTGTAAATAGAACTCCTGTGAGTTTGGCTGATACCTGGTCACTACAGCAGATTTTTGTAGTACTCGGAATTGGTTTAAGTTAGTAGTTTAAGAGCAGACCAAATGCTGCACTCCACCCAAGGGACCAAAGCTGATCTAAAGTTGGAGAAACTCAAGCATACAACGTACCTCACACTGCATATTCCTAAGCCTGACTGGACTTGTACTGTATATTATTTGGGCACAGCCTAGAAGCCATTGACTCCATGCAACCAAGAGACAATAAAACGCTCAAGCACATTCATAAGGCTGCACAATGAGCCAAGAAACGCTGTTGCTATAGTCGGAACATCTGACCTCCTCAGCTATTGCATATCCAAGGTCACTTCGGAAGTGTGCAGCACTAACTAAAACTTCTGCTTTGCAATTTTTCATGGATAATTGGTTCTTCAAGTTACAGGGTACATGTGGTTAGCCTAATTCATCGGCTTTTCAAATCAATACATTTTCAGGCCAGCACTCTTAGAAGGTCAAAACAATCGAGTGTTCAAAAAGTCAAAGCTCCGTTTTTTATAGTTTAACCTGGACAGAAACATTTTTGTTCTAAATATTGTACCAGCAATAGCAAAATGACTTTATGTTTCCAAGATCCAATTTCCACTGGTATTTGGTAAGGCCATCCACATAGAGTTTTATCACATTAAAAATTCCTTTCCCAGGGGACATCTTGGCAACTCTCTTTACATTACATCACATGCCCACAAGCCCACAGAGAAGTAGAACCTTGGCTTGCAGAAGTGTGCCTGTGTCTGGCAGACTGACTTTAAACACCAGACGTGACCAGGACCAGTGAGTGACACGTATAGATGCAAATAGGTGTTTCAGATAGGTGGTGGCCTCCACCGCACATTATCCATAATGTATCCCCTCAGCTAAGAACTATTCAGAAAACAGCCATGCAACTACTGCTTTGCAGTGAAAACATTATATTTAACCCCAGAATTACACAAAGGAGATTCTTTGCATTATTTGGGCTTTGATGGAAAAAATCCCAGGGTTGCCCCCCCAGCGAACAAGACAGTTTGCAGCTGGGCAGAGCTGACTCTGCTCTGGTTGTGGTTTTATAACTTGTATGAAACCAAAGACCTCGATTCTCTCCTCCACAGTTATTGATTTATTTCAGGAAGACACTGTCGGCCGCTGCATTGCTGCTCCTAACCTGCACCGCTGCTAACAAAAGCAGAGTAAGGGCCCCTTTTCTCCTGGCTCATTAGTGAATCACTAGCACATCTTCCCTGCCACAACTCGGCATCTATTGTTGGACCAAGACACAAAGAAATGGACAACACCTATATTCATTTCTGTTCTACTTAAAGCACTAAGAAAATCAGCAACGCTATTGTGGGAAAATACTTATCAGATATATGGCTGGAACAACAAATAAGAAATGAGAAGAAAAAGAAGTCGTTTCAAATGAATATGTGCTTCGACCCACTGAGAGTTACTGATTACTAAGCTTTGCATTCAAACAAACAAACAAACAAACACCAAAAATACACACATTTCTACTTCTGTCACTTAAAAATAATTGTTATTCCTTGTTCCTCATTTCCATGAAAAACCCCGTACTTTTTTTGAAGGAGGAAGAAATGGTTGGGTTTGTCTGAAATTAAAACTGGGCTTCAGGGGTACGACTTGTAGTAAAGGCACAGGATACGAAAGGTCAGTCTCAGGAAAGCCACGATACTCTTCCTGGGGAAAAGAGATCCTGTTTTATCCAGCAGCGTGAGACCAAGATTCAAATCCCTTTTTCATCTAATGGTGTCTGAGTTCACACCTTTCATCTCCTAAGAAAATGTACCAATACTTAAAAATATTCTGAAATCGGTCTTTTATGATTTATCCTTTTTAGGCTGACCCACTTTGCATAAAGCACTGAGCCAGAAAGAGCAACAGGGATTGAACCACGGGCTAAAAAGAAAATAATAAATTCTTCTGTATCTGCCTCAATAAATAGGGGGTAAAATAGTTCCAGCTAGGAACTAAGAAATCGAACAAGTATTTATGGGCAAGTGACTTCCAGAACCGTTGTCTGGGAACACTTACTGGAGAACAGATATGGGTCCACACCAGATTCACAGAGAGGGAATAAACTTGACCTGTCCTGTCACAGTTTCAAAAATGGACACTGCAACTACGGCAAGGGGGACAAAAAAAAAACCAAAAACAAAAAAAAAAAAACAAAAAAAACCCAAATCAAACGAAAAAAAACCTG
>VYZV01045446.1:300454-317891 GCA_013401275.1 Pandion haliaetus
AAGTTTGGTTTTATTTCCAGATTTTTTTTTTTTTTTTTTTTTTTGGACTACGTAGGATTGATTTTTTTGGCAAGCAAATTATTTTTCAAGGAGACAAACTGCCAAAATCTGCTTCTTATAATACAGTATTCCCTGGTCACAAATGACTGAATTGTTTGAAATCAAGATATATAAAAAGGTATTTATAATTTTGGCAATTATAAGACCAGCAGTGCAGGAATCAGCTGCCTTTGCAATTGTTTTGCTTTAGAAACAATGCATTATTCAAAAGAATAGAAAATGGCTTCCATAATGGGTACAGTAGATTGTGATTGATAGAAGTAGACACCATTAGGATTGAATGTTTTCTGCTCTATGATGATTATGCAGCCTATTTATTTCACTGTTCTGTCTTACGCTCCTATAAATAGGCTTTCTCTTACCTATTCCCAGAGCTAGAATTGTTTCCAGTAATGCTAGAATATTGCTCCTATTAACCATTCGAAGAAACCAAATCTGCAAGATTTAGGAATGGTTTATATCCAAAGGAGTATCATTAGTTTTAAAATAGATCCCCCAGATACTCCTGTGTCTAGCTGGTAACTGACTTAATTTTTTTTTATGTTCATCATCGTTATTATCAGATTTACAGTTGTTTACACTGTAGCTATCAATGCAGTCTAAGCGCACTTTATATTTTCCAAAAGACTATAAAATAGTTGGTTGTGGTCCTCAGCACCAGCTGACTTACTTAAGGTAGGAGAACCAAATGCAACAGATACCAGCCCACAGAAACCAGAAGGACCGAATCACTCCGTTTTTCATCTGTCTCTGATTTCCAAGGCGAGCTTTCTTTGACCAGTAGGATTATTATATCTATTTTTTTTCTCAGCACCTGCTCTGCAAGAGAAATGCACGACGAGGTAAGCATGGAGCTCAATTACCTCTCTTAACACTGAAGGATCCGGCCCCAAATTATTCATTTTATTGAAAGACCTACCCAGTAAAAAGAAAAATAAATTAACTGTATTATCTATAAGTTACAATTCGTGAAAAGACTGAATTCAAAGCAATAAATAGTTTCACTTCGCTGATCCAAAGAATTGCATGGGAATACACGAGACAGTATCTGATGCAGCGTGGGACTTGGCTGCCGGAGCCAGGCAGTCCCCGTCTGCCCCAGGTTGCTGTACCCTCATTGCACAACAGCTTCACAGAGAAAACCTGCCAGTACTCTAAAGTGTTCTTTGGATTGAGGAATGTATAGGACTGACTGTGCTGTAGTAAACTGCAAGCAGTTTTGGTTTTTTCAAGTACCTTTGAAATCTTGATCTCCGACACCTTTGGCTGAAATTGGCCAGCAGATTTCCAGCGTTACTGGAGATGGAGAGAAGATGGATGACACCCTCACTCAGGAGGCCAGCCAAACTCATCAGCTGTGTCTGAACTTCTGGCAGTAAGTCAGAACCTCCAAAGCAGAGGTTTCCACTAGAGCCCTCCACTCCCAACCAGTAGGAATATTTCCAGGCTTCAGCTCTGTAGGGGATTCCCAACTCCCACCCCATCACGTGCTTTGCTCTGCCACCATAAGGTCTGTCTCAGCACGCCCTTGGGGCCACCACCCAAAGCCAGCTGGTAGGTAGGGCGTGCAGAGCAGGAGGAGGATGCTAGAACAGACGTGCTGTAAACTGAGACCAAACCACTCCGAGTGGTCGATTAAATACTCCTTGGAGCTCTTCAAGTGTTGGTTTTGACTAGGCCTCACACAGAAAACAAAATATGCCAAGAAAGCCTCTTCTGGCTCTGCCAAATCTACTAGACATCTCGTTGTTTGAATGTCCAGGGTTTCCAAACAAAAACCATGGAGCTCAAATAAACATTCCTCAATAACCTACATAAACAGATCAGCTGTTGGAAGCTTGCCCAGCAGTAGTCATCTGGATTGCTTGTGACTTGCAGCTATTACCATTGATGTGTAATGTGTGAAATGGGGTTACACCTCTCCGCTCTTCCACAGGCTTTTACACTCATTGTTTGCGGCAGTACACAGATTTCCAACTAAGCAAACTTACTTTAAAACTTTTTCTGATACTTTTCAGTAAATATAGCCAGAAAGCTTTCCCAAACAGATGAGAAGCTGGGACATACTTACGCCACGATCCCCGAAAGATGAAACATTTCGGCGGTGAGGTAGGAAAGATAGCTGTACAGGAAGACAAAGAGCGGTTCGATGACGCGAATATCCTTGGTGAATCGCGTGGTAAAGGCGGCAGTCATCCCAAAAGTAAGACCTACTAAAACTCCTCCTAGCCCAACCACAAAGAATTTTCCGACTCCAGCAAAAACATCCACGCTTTTGATGGTTGGCATTTCACAGAAAGATCGAAATAGCTTGTAGAGCACCTGGGTGAAAAAGTGAAAGAGAAAACCAGCCTTTAACAACATATTCACCAGACACAGCCATACGTAGCAATGACACTAAAATATGCTACTGGGATTTCTGCCAGTGCGGGGTCAGCATCCTTCTCTGGAGGTCAGGCTCCTGCCAGGGGAGTGCTGTGGCCCTCGCCCATTTCTGTCTCCAGACATACAGTCTAAGAGATGTTCACCTGAAGGCTGCTCGGGACCTCAGGCCAGAGAAGCGGACCAGGAGTCCTCTGCTAGAAGAGGCTGTTGATGCCTTTTCCCTCTGCAGATCTCACATCCCACCTCTCAGCACCAGCCCATCCTTCCTCTGAACATTAAATATGCAAAAACAGAGGCTAGTCCTTACCACCGTCACCGCGTCATTCAGGAGCGATTCACCAAAGACCAAAACGTGGAGCTTTTCATTGACGTGTATCTCTTCGAAGACCGCTAACACCGCCACGGGATCCACAGCGGCGATCAGGCTGCCGAACAGGAGGTTGTGGAGCAACGACACGTCCTGCAGGCGAAAGGCTTTCACCTGGCAGATCCCATACAGGGAAAAACCAATCCCAAACACGTTCCATACCGTCCCCACGACTGCGTAGAGGAGGATAGTGCCGATGTTCTCAAAAAAGGGACGGCTGGGCATGAAGTAACCTGCGTCAAGGACAATGGGTGGCAGGAGGTAGAGGAAAAAGATGTCGCTGTCCATAACAGGCGGTGACTTGTCATTTAAGCCGTAGATGATTCCCCCCATGATGAGTCCTACAAATATCAATAAACAGCTTTCGGGAACGACAGAAGGGAGCTTGTTATATAGATGAAACCCTGGAAGGGGATGAATAGAAAAAAAACCAAAAGTATTATCTCATCAGCCTGAAGAACACCAGCCAGCTCCTCGTTGGGATGACAAAGCTCCCCGTGCTCCCACCTTCAGCAGGCTGTGCTTTGGAGTAGTAGTAATGCAGGCACACAATTAAGGGGAAGTCACCCAAGAAGAAATTGGCTAGAAAATCTGAAAGATTACTGAAAAAAACCCAAACTGTCTAAAATTACTGTTGGTTTAGACTGCAGTTCATCATACCATAAGGTTAAAGACATATTTAAGTAATACACAAATAGAAAAATGAAATAAACTGCATAAATAAAAAGGTATTTCAAATTATTTATAATGCAATCTAATTAGCATGCCAACTTCAGCACTAGTGTAAATAGCAACTACTAAATTTTAAACACAATCTGGATTCCATACGTCGAAAAAAATTAAAAAGCATTCTCATTAATTATAAATGGTGCCGCTTTTAATATCATTTAATCATTAACACTTAAAGCTAAAGGTAACATTGAAAAAAGTCCAATCAAGCCAGCCTTGTGCAACACGCGGTGTTAGAGAGAAATGCTGACAACCACTACTAGTACTTTAGGTGAGTTATTAAAAGCAAGAAAGTAATTGAAACAAACCAAACTGGAATAGGAATAATAAGAAAAAAAAAAAAATCTGTGATCATTATCATTTCTTCATGCACGTTAACAGAGTTGAGATCTCATCATATAACATGCAGAATAGCACAAGAAGACCATTTCCATCTGAAAGAAGTTCTGATCTAAATCAATCTCAGACTTCTCCCTTCTAAGGAAAAAAATAAAAGAAAAAAATGCTGTAAAATAACTTTTATAGCAGTAATTAACAGAAGTGATCACAATTCCTGGAGAAAAAAAAAAAAGAATATATAATTTCCACTTTCCTAAACCCAGTTTTTCAGGAAAGAAAAAAAAAAAGATAGGTCCAAGTTATAAAAAATGTAATTTCTTAGGTAGCGTTACACAGATAAAATCTCTCTGCATCGAGGAGGCTATTTTAGGCTGTATAACACCCTGCACGCTAATTGAATTATTCCTTGCGGCTGGCCAGACACAGCATCCTTTAAGATCAAAGAGTCTTCATTTTAAGATGAAGATGTCAGTGGACACCTGCACGTACCGTAGCTGGCAAGCTAATGGAGATGAATGCACACCTTGGTACGTACTGCAGTTCAACAAAATCCCTGGAAACCCTGACAGTTTTCCTACTAAGAGCAACACCACGCACAGGCGTGAACTTCTAGATGGAAAAGCACCATTTCCAACCTAAAATGGAAACTGGGTAGTTATTTTCCACGCATGCAGTATGTTTGGCACACAATATGTGCATCCTTAGGACTTGGCTTGTTTATCAGGCTCCAAGATTGGAGAAGAGGCAAAGCAAAGGCCACCCCTGCCCACACCATCCCCACGGAGACCCCCGTCCTTCCTCACCCTCTCAAGAAGACGCCTTACCTATTTTGGCCAAGGACGCAAGCATGATCCAGAGCGTGATTTCAAAGGGAACTTGGACGTGATGATAATCCAGAGAGAAAAACCTGTGCTCTGTGGATTTGTTGCCCTGGGCTTCCTCAGCAGCCCAGCTGACGTTCTCCGGGATCGCATCCTCCAGCAGCGGCATCGGTGGGGAGCCCTGCAGTGCTCTGACCCCGGTGGCTTGGAGGATGGAGGAGAGCAAGGACCCAGCTAGGACAGCAGCTGCAGCTTTGCACCCTGGCCTCTGCCCCTCCATTTTCCCTAGAAGCTGTTTGCTGCCGGGATTTGGCCGCTGGCTGCTCCCAGTCGCTGGCAGCCGCTGCCGCGGGCAACTGGTCAGGAGCGCTGCTGGAGACACCGGAGCTCAGCTTGCTGCTAAGAGAAGAGCGACCGCTCCGCCTCACCCTGACTCTCCTCCCTGGTCCATTCGTTTCCAGCTGGGAGACCCTGCTAGAGGATTGCACCCTTTGGCACCACGTGCCCAAACAGGCAGAGGCTCCTCCTGCGGACGCTTCCTTGAAGAAATGCCTCGCGTGCCCTTGGACCAACCGCATATCTATGCACACTTAAGAGACAAGTTGCATTTTAGTCCTGACCCTTGCCATATTTTGGCTTCCAGTCTCTCAGAAATCCTTCTTGGGGGGGGAATCTTCACTGCTGCTGGAGCAGCCAGGCTTGGATGGAACAGGTCCCACGTAAAACAGCCCCATCCAGAAATGGACCCATTTTACAGTGGACTTCACTGGACTTCTCCGCTGCCCACAGAGAGAACACATTGCAGCAACATAACTCATCATCACCGTTTCCATTTGGTAAATCAAGCAAGGCACCCAGCTTTCTTATGCTAAATACAGAGCTGCAGCATTGTGCTGGATAAGGGTGACCTGGACTGGAAGAATAAGTTTCAACAATTGCTTAAAGCTTCTTCCTATAATAAGAGCCAACAGGAAAAGTTACCTTCACCTCTCTTCACTACTTGACAATAGCATCAAAAACTGAGTGAGCTTGCCCAGAAAAGTTGGAGAGACAGGAAAAAAAAAAAAAAAAAAGTTATTTGCAACAGTGTTAGATGTATTAGTAATACAGAGGAAAAAACTCCTCCATTGTGGAGTTTCATTTAAGTTGATGGTGTTCCAACAGGGATGAATTTGGTCTGAACAACGCATGTAATTAAAATACAGAGGCCCCGGGCTGTTGCTAGACTGGTCGATGGCCTATTTGTTTGTCTTCAGCTGCCTAAATGACACCAAAATTGAGCTACCAATACCAAGCTAGGGACCCGCTTTGCTTCCGTAAAGTCAGAACCCAACATTATGCAGACACAGATCCTGGGTTTCTCAGTACACGGGAGCTCCCTCTTTCTGATCCGATTTGTAAAGCAGGAGGAGAATAAACTTTGGGAGTCAGGAGAAATGCACTGAGTCTCTCCAGGAGTGACTTCTTTCTAATTCACCATGGTTAATTTGAATGTGTAGTGTGCCTTTACCACGCTTGCTGACTTTGAAGCAAAGCAGCACTCTTCTAATGAGAGCAGCCTTCTAGCAAACTAAGCTTTTTAAACTTGGTGCCACTTCTCCCTTTGTATTTATAAAAAATAAAGAAAACTGCAGGACAGACACTTGGAGGACAGAAATTCCACAGTTTTCCTCCATCCTTGTTCCGTAGTTCAATTCCATAGGGTCAGGGATGGGGAGGAAAGGGAGGAGACAGGACCCCTTGTTACTCCGAAGGAGGGAGAATACAGTGCTGTTAACAACAATTAGGAAGTAATTAAGAAATTACTTAGCCACAGCTAAGAGCAGTGGAAGCCATTCCGAGCCTGGGCTTGCATGCCAAGCCATCAGATTTCCTCCTTCTGCTGAAATATTTGGTGTTGAATTTGGGAGTTTGAAGACTTGTTCCTTTCGGTGGCATGGAAAAGGAGTTTTGCCAACCTCCCATTCCCCTCCACCCCATTTTGATTTTTGCTGTTCTCAGGAAAAAAAGCAAGAAAGTTAATATTTGCTTACATTCACCTTAAGCCAAAAATAAAATGTTTGCACCTTGGAGGGAAAAAAAGACCTGCAGCAGGGAGCTCAACAGCGCTATCCGGAAAATGTTTTTGTGTGGAGAATCAATATCTATTTGATAATGGAATCAGAAAAAAAACAACAGAGTTGAGACAGTATCTGAGGAAGGTCAACAGAGAGGATAACATTAAAATATGCTCCATTTCTCAAGTAAAGTTAACTTATAAAATCAGGACCTTAAGGACTAAGCAACAATTAACAGGTGAAGCAGAGAGACACGCCTGCATACTTACTTACCTTAACTCTTCACCAAACCTCTCGGTCCGAACACAGCAAAACACACCGTGGTTCTTAAGAAAAAGATATAAAACGTTAACAGAGGGGAAAAGAGCTGGGCCAGTACCCTGGGCAGAGTTTTTAATGAACCTGTGTCACTTGTTTTCCTCTCTGCTCCTCTCTGTGATGGGGGTCGCAACCCTGCAACAAGCTCCGCGCAGCTGGATCAGCGCAGCCTCTCTCTGCAAAGTGGCTTTCATCCTGCAAAGCTTCGAGCGTCTCCTTAAAAGCTCCATGGCCCTTCTCAGCCTAATTACTGGTTGGCTGGACCTAGGCCTGTGCAAGGATAACAAAAGACTCTTTGCAAATATTTTGGACATCATATTTTATTACAGTAGGAAACTTCAAGTTTCCTTTTAGGATTTTGAAACTCCTCATTTTTGTGTTTTGAATTGTTTTACCCTGAAGTTATATATAAATAAGCTTGCTCCTTCCCTTAAATTCTTATATGTATCACTGTTCATTATATATTAGCTATAAATAAACAAAAAGCCAAAGCAAAATGTTCTTCCAAAGTTCTATGATAACAGAATACATGTTGTTCCTCTTGTAATGGCTATTGATATTATTGAACCACTTTTTAATGCGAGTACCATTTACGTCTATTGACATGCTTTCATTTTTTTCTAACGTAATGTGCTTTCCTACATTTTTAGGTTTTCAGGCGGGTTTCATAATTGTATTGACAGGTACCTTGCTCCTGCTGGAACGAAGAGGACTACGAGAACAGCGTTGTGTGATATGGTAACAGTGACCAGAATCCAGGCTCCTGCAATAAAATGTTACATTAAATTAATTGTTTTAACTCCTTAAGCTCCTTAATCAATGGCAACAAATTATTTTTCTTTATTTACTTTGAGAGTGAAAGGAAAGATGTGAAACCTTTTCTCTTACCTTCCTGATTTGTAATTACTTCCAAGTATAATCTAATTCCTCTTTTTCACTATGAAGGCTCGTATCATTTAAGAAAAAAAATATTGTCAAATAACTCTCAATTTCCATCACCTCCTGAAATTCATATATCAACTACCAAAAATTATAAAAGAGAACTTTGAATAAGCTCATGCCTTATATAGGGGGAAGGAAAAAATAATTTGTCATCCACCTTTTAGCTATGGTACCACAAAGACTTTCCATATTATTTGGGCCTCCAAATCAGGAAATCATTTCAGCATTTACTCAACTGCAAGCACTCAAAGTTTCACAGCTTGTGGATAATAACATGTGAAAATCCTACGTCAGATTGGGGCCTCCCAGAAATATCCAGCACAAAGAATAACATAGTATAATGCTCTCAAAAAAGTTGCCAAGCTCAAAACCCATCAGACGTCGTCTTCTCACTGCAAAGGGATGGCAGGATTTCCCACCATTGGGAATTTCCAGCGTTCAGTGCAATTCAGGTAACCCTAGCAGACTTATTTCTTCTTTCATAGAAGAAAATATTTCTTATTTTGTAGAAGAAAATGCCAGATCTGAGGCATCCCGGGAAAGCACGAACCCCAGGAGCCAGCTGCTGCCGGCAGGGACAGGGCTACCTTTTTTAGTGGGCATGGCTGATGGTTGGACTCAACGGTCTTAAAGGTCTTTTCCAACCTAAATGATTCCATGATTCTACCTTTGGCCACAGCAGTTCTACCTGTGGTTCCATGATCTGTGCCAAGAATAAAGACCTGTGGTGCCCACTGACCTCAGAAAGGCTCAGGCTTCTTCTTCTATTTCTATACTAGGAAAGTTTAATATTCCCAGAAATTATTTAAATGCAGAGACATTGTGTCCCTTCTCAGTATGGTTTTTGTTTTCTCTTCAAGGATAACGCCTTTTGACTGTGCATAGTGCCCTAAATAAGTAACCAGATTTCGGAAAATAGCCCAAAAACCTGTCTCTGTTAACTTTCAAACTTTGCGGTCTCCCTAGCTCCTCCGCATTCCTCCTAGCGGTCTGCACATCACCCAAACACCAGGCAACACTGCTCACCCCGCGGCCACCAAGCCACGGCTCCCAGCAGCTCCGCAGGGATGCTCTCCAATATTGGTCACCCTTCAAACCGAAACTGCCCTTCCGCGCCTTCTTTCCAAAAATTATTTTGGCTCTGACTGTGTTACCACTTCTGGCAGACCTGGGACAAGTCTAGTTCTGTAAATTCCCTACTCTTCAAAAACCATGAGTAGACCTAATCCCTTACATGCCGTACACCCATTTCCAAGACTTTTTGCCTTTGATACTATAGGCAAGATGTAGGAATCCATTTTTTGCCTCATACAGTTCTCAGAAGCAAAACAATTTCTGCATCTTCCCCCCTCCCAGGGAACACTTACCTTCTGACCACAGGCAGCCCCAGAAGTAATACGGTGGGTTATCCCTGCAGGAGCTCTTGGCTTCCTCTGGGGAAACCCTTCAGTGTGCCATGCTGAACTCTATGAATTTTGTTTAGAGATCACCCAGATGATGTTTTAGCATTACTACCTTCCCCCCCCGCCCCCCGCTCCTTTTTGAAGCAAACCTTTTTTCCAGCTTACCCTAAAAAACTTCCCTTTTTGCACAAAGCAGCCAACAGATTTTGTAAAAGCGTCCTGCTCCACAAGCAAATTAATAACCAGGAGCCTGTCCAAAAAAGCTAAGCCAGGATGGCAGTTTGGTTCCCTCTCCAACCCCCACCCCAAGAGAAAATTCAGATATACATCCTCATTTGAGCTGGTTCTGCGCTGTAAGAGATACAGCTCTCCAATAAAAGCTGTGGTACACACATAGAAAAGCTCCTTTTGAAGAAAAGTTACCTGTACGCTCCATCTAATCAACTTGTTGTGAAAAGATAAAATATAAGTGTTAATGATATCTACATCGGTATGTAAATATGATTTTTCCCACCATCATCAGAAGAACAGCCATTCATTTACACGCATTGACTAAAATTTGAAGGAGAAAGCTGTTCTCCTTTATGAATGTACAAAATCTGTTTTTTCCCCCCATCAGAATGGAAACTGCTCATATTTTCACATATAATCACGTTCTTTTTCAGCTTCTCCTCCTCCCTGTCTGCATTTTCCATTACATTTTAATATGCCCAGTGAAGACTGGGCATAAAATACTGATCTTCCTTCTGAAAAAGCTGGGACAGAAGAGTACATATCTCCATCCATATGCAAGCCTGCGAGCTAACACAGAAAACACATAAAGCAGACAGGCAGTTTAGCAACATATAATCGGAACTGAAATTAAGACCAAACCCCTCATCCCACTTCCCTTGCTGGGAAGGACTGCACTCACAGCTATGCTGGACAGCAGGAATGGAAAACCCCTTAAAATTCAAAGCCATAGCATGGGTTTTTTCTCAGCACATCACAGGCCACGAATATATTGAGAAACTAACTTTGTGCTGCAGTGAGCTGGATGAATTGATGTGCTGCTTAACTCATGTGCAGCCCACAGAGCCCAGGCAAGAATATATATTTAATTTAAAGTTCGTGATTTCATTCAGAAATCTGGTTTTAATGAGAATTTGAACAAAATTACATTGAGCAAATGCAATATTAATAAAAAATGAGTAAAGAATAAATCAAAAGAAAAAGACATTCTCTTTGCCCACACTCTCATCATCAGGGAGCTGCAGAAGATGTATAGAATGCTAGATGCAAATTCCGTTGTTCATTGCTTAACATTTGGCCAACTTGAAAAACACAGATTTATCACTGATGGTTTTACGTTGCCTAAACGGAGAGAGCTTGACAAATAGTCCCTCCCCCATCAATATTAGGAAGATGTAAAAGATCCATATTCTCCTTGCCTTGCACCCACTCTTTTTCCATACAGCTTCCATATAGTTTCCATACTGCTCTCACTGCAAACACAGCAACCTGGCTACGCTCCCTGCCACGCAGCATTCAGAAGGCAGGCTTGCAAACTGACTGCATTCCAGCTTTACATTTAACAACGGCCTAATTAACATGGTCTTAAAGAATTCCTATAGGGCAATTCCAGGCTGAGTACCACTTTAATCATTTTGGCAGTGACTTCTGTTTGGATTCTGCTTTTGTCAATAACAGCTTGAGTACTTTGAGCAACTGCCTGAATGACTCGGAAACTAAATGGCCTTTAATATTTTTCTTCATCATTATTAACTGGAGAAACCTATAACTGGGACCTCAATAAAACAACTAATACTTGTCCTTTTTGGTAATCTAAAAACTATTTTTCTGATTTAAACTCCAAACTTTTAATAGCCAGAGACAGGTCCAGAATTCACACAATTGCAAATCAGATTCATATTCAAGTGCTGGTATGAGATTTCTTCCACTAAACACTACTTTTAATACTCATTACTTTTTACATGATCAAACTGAAGTCCTTAAATCTGTGCAAAGAATCTCCAGGTCACGGTGCTGTACAGTGCATCTGTACAAGAGACCCAGAAGCTGAGTCCAACCAGAGGAGTTAACGATGACATGGAAGTTGTTTCTCATTAATTAGGAGCCCAAACCAATAGGACCCCCAAGGACCCTTCAAGCCCTCCTCACGAGAGCACAGCAGAAGATTTTTCCTGCTCTGGCCTTGAGCGTTACACATAACAAGACTGGAAGGTATTTCATGGTGGGAGGAACAAAATCCTACAGGAACCTGCCCTGGTAGGATGAGCATGGGTCATGCCCATGGGTCACCTCAACATTTTTGCAAACCTCCATCCTTTCTTCAGCTGTGGCCTGGCTTCTGGGAAGGGTGAGGCACATCAGCTACTTCCTCTCCATTGCTGCTCTTCGTGCTTTCCCTCACCCTCACACACAGCCTCAGCTGTGGGGGAAGGTGGAAGAAATTCTTCTCATTCATCATTTTCTGCCAGTTTACTCAACTCTTCCTGTCCCCTGACCAAACTGCTAACTACCCACCAGGAAAATACATGAGCCTGGACAAACCAAAAGCTGAATATTACTGTTGTCATGGTGCATGGTCATGATAGTTCTGTAATCCCAAAATAAAGCAAGAGCAAACGAGGAAAACGAACCCTGGGGATCAGCATGATTACAGCAAGCAAACTGCAATGCCACCTGCATTAAAACTTAGGACTGTAAATGTCTTGTAATAAAGTTGCAGTAGATCCAATATAGATGAGCACAATAATTCTTCATCTCAGACAGAGGTGTGAGCATGTCCTGCCTCCTGAAGATTGTATAATTAGAATCATAGAATCACTTAGGTTGGAAAAGACCTTTAAGATCATCGAGTCCAACCTAGTGATATCATGGATATTTTAATTCCGGGACTTCAACTCAGCATGGAGACCAGTCCCCATTTATTGGCTTACCGAGCACCACGCTGCTCTCTCTGGACATCCCCACACTGGTCCCACGTACCACAACGTACTCCAGGGTAGGCTGGAGAGGCACTGTTAGGAGATACCTACTTTCTCAGCAGTCCTTTATCTGCTGAGTGCAGCCTTTGGTTTCTTTTTGTGGAATAAACATGAGCAGGTGCCTACTTCCTAGGATGTATTTGTTATATAAAAATATTCAATAAACCTGTCCGAAAGCCATTTCGATGCAATGGCATTGCCTGTGATCGGTGACCTGTACTTTATGTTGAATAGCTGGGCTCGAGCAGTGCGTGGTTAGCAGAGGGAAACGGAGTTGTGCCAGCTGTCTTTCTGAGAACGTGAACACCACCAGCGCAAAGATCCAGGCATATTATTTTACAGTCTAACTTGCACAATAGTTGCATATGCAGCATTAATGTTTTCACTTTCTATTCCAGGAAATGTTTTTTGTAATTCAACTAACAGGAAAGAGGAATAAGAATGAACAAAATTTGTTAATTTAAAACTTCAAGCCAAGATTTTTTGGAAATTAGTTTGCAGTTATGTTCCCTGCTCCATTAAGTTCAAAAATGTTATTCATTTGAAACAAAGCAGTACTACAGTTTATGTACACAAAAAGAGTGAGAGCGGGCATGAGTCTGGGTTTCCTCTGTCTTCTTTGTTAACTTTTGTTACATCTCAGATTAGTAATTAATTATTGAATCGTCAAATTTATACGGTTGACCAACAGACAGAGCAAGTAAATAAATGGTCAGTGTGTCTCACATTTGGCAATGGAAAGCAGAAGGGTGTACTCACTATGGATGGGGAAATGAGAACAAAAAGACAGCAATGCAGCACATTAAGAAATTATATTATTGCACAAAACAAGAAATTTTTTGAGAAGCATCAAGGAATCTTAAATAGTAAGTCAGAGCTTACATGCCAGCAATATTCTGTGGGTGCATTTCTATCACAGGGAACTCTAAGCATATGCGGTGCCTTATACCTTGGGAAATCTGTACGGGGCTTCCTACAGCTGGGTGCGGCAGGACCCGAAAGCTTGCAGAAAAGCCTAATACAAAACCATGAGAAGCCAATTAGAGCCATACCAAGTGTCTTAATGTAAAGTGAAGAACTTGAGCTTCAATGAATAGAACTGCACATTCACAGCAAAGCCAGTATTTCCAGTTCCATGCAAACAGCAGAGAGAAATTAAAGCTAGCAGCCCTCTCTGGGGTTAATTCAGCTGCAGTGACGCTGCCAAAATAAACATGTAAGGCAGCATCGGCTAACTCGCCAGCACTGCTGACGGACGGAGCAAACAGAATTTCACAGAGTTCAGAGCTGCTCATTTCAATTGTACATAACTGGAGCTATATTTAGGAAAGATGCTGTTTCCACTTACCCTCAAGGAGAAGCAACGTTAACGAGACATCGAAAACCCCTGTGAGTCTTAGTGCTTCTTCTGCAGTTGGTTTTAAAGACACAGCTCTTCTGGTCTCCTGCAGTTATCGTTCACCAGGTGAAGTTCCTCAGCCCCTTGCCAACCTGTCTTTCTGCACTTAAACAAACATCAACAAATAAAGCCCCAGGAAAAGCAACAAGATGCCAGATTGTTTCTGAGAAACAGCAATTTAACAAGATCGTAACGGCAGTGCCATGTTTTTCTCCTTGAAAGAGAGCCCCAAACGAGCATCCCAAGAAAAATAAAGTCCTGACAGACATAGTCCACAGAAGAGCCCCAGCACATTTTGTACAAGTTCCAGTAATTGCGCTCCGGACAGCCTTGCTGCCGATTGATGTATGAATCCCCCCAGCCCGGCTTGCTCCACTGCATCAAATATTCCTCCAGCCTTTTTGCCTTCCCCAGAGAACAGCCCTCAAGTGAAAGGGGAACACCTGCAACCCCAACACGGGACAGGATGACACAAGGAGAGCAATGAGAAGGAAGGTCTTTGGCCTCTCGGGATTCATAGGGCAATACTAAACACTTTTATTTCCACTTAGAAGCCCACGGGCAGCCAGGAGGTTGTATGTGGTAGTGGTAGAGTTTGTCAGCAGCTGGGCATGCACTTACCCAGCAGCTGCTGACCCACACAGGTGACTTATATTCCCAACAGATTGATGGGGTTATCACATCTCAAAGGAGATGCAGGCAGGAATTAAGTGGTGAGGTTCTTCTGGTAAAGAAAAAAAATCAGGTTAATTAAAAACAAACAGCTAAATTTTGGAAACCTATATGAAAAACAGGAGCACAACAGAAAAAAAAAAAAAATCAGAATTGTAAACTAGTGGGAGAAAGCCGGATCACCATCTTTCTGGATTTTAATCTGCAGAATATAAAAACTTCAGTTGATGGAAGCTGTTATTCTGCACACCTAGGCACCCTTTTTGTGGGAAACAATCCTCCCTCCCAAAGAGAGGTGGACTTTGAGATTTATCTGCAAAATGATTGTAAAGCTCTGGAAATCCTGAACTAAAAAGTACTAAAGGAAACCACCACTAGATACCATCATTTGACTATTTAATAGGTATCAGAAAAATTGTTAACATTGATCTGGCATGTAAAAATCCCTCTTACACAGCCAGGTAGATAAGTCCCCTTCTATAGGGGCTTATATCCCACGACAGGTAACGATGTTGATTCCATCGATGGGGAATGATATCCTACCTACAGGTCTCAGTTAATTGGGTAGATTTAACTCAAAGAGCCCAGCTTACTCCAGGGTCCTGGTCCCAGCACTTGATGAACATTTCTCTGTGGGAACATGGAATGAGAACTGGAAATGAAAGCAAAAATTCCCTGCCAGTATTTCTTCTTCAATTTCAGATTTTTCTGGCATGTGGATAAACATAACTGCCAGCCAGAATTTGGTCTTATGTGTGTGACCTGTAAAATATGGCACTGTTTTCATTTGTAATAAAATACATCCACTGTCCTTCAGCAGTCTGGAAAAGCACACCTTTTAAGTGATTTTCCCTGTGTAGTTTGAGTTCAGTGAGCTGTTTTTCCTGCTAGTGAAAATGGGCACAGCTGCACTCACTTAAATTCAGAATATGACTCGGTATCTTTCAAATATAAATAAATCCAAATGTCAAGGATTGAAAGACACCAATTAAAATAAAATGGAACTAAAAATAATACTTAAGTGAATAATAAATGCATTTGTCACATCTTTCCAGAAATTACCAGATTTTGTTCCTGAAGCGTACTCTGCAGCAACACCACAGATCTCTTTCTTTCTACAAAGAGAAGTGAATTTTGAGAAGTTACTTAAATTTTGGGTTAAAGCAGAGTAACAAATACTGGGTGGAAAAAGTACAGAGATGATACTTTTCCATGGGCAAAACTGCATACCATCAATAACTAAATATAGTCTGTGGTACTATACATTAACAATGTGCACTTATCTACATCTTCATTTGCACTGCTACAGCACGCATTGCTGTGCTGAGTAGCTACATAAATTAGCCGAAAATACATTTTCACTTTCCCTCCTCCAAACTGTGCATTTATTAAAATTCTAAAAACTAAGTCACCTGATGTTTTTCTATTAGAAAAACAACCCCCCAAAGCACGCCTGCAATAAAGTCGTGTATTAGCCTCACAGCTGCTAGACATATCCTTCCTTCACCTGCATCCATAATAACGGCTGGTTTTGGTATAGCTGCTATCATGAATTATATAACACGCCTCTCGCCTCCATCAGGTTGTAATACAGGCTATAATTATAAAGGCTACAGGTAACAAGCTTTTCTCGTAACACTGCTTGCTGTGTTGTGTTTTCTCTTCATTCTAGCTAAAATTGCCCAGGTACTTGATAAAACTCATTCAAAAATGGGCTCCGAAACCAGTCCTGAAAAGGGATGGGATGGGCACAGCTTCAGACTAACCTCAGATTCTGCCAAACACACACAGAATACTCATTTCCATACTCTCTTCTGCCTCTCCACCTCTTTAACAGTGATGGGAGAAGCAGGTCCATCAGGGTTTCTCCCACAGCAGCAACAGACAATGTTCAGCAGCTTCTGCTGCTTCTGGTAACATCAGTGTTGAAACAGCAGTTGACTTAAATGTCTAGGGCTAGGATTCCGAGGTCAGCAGGAGAGAAGAACAGGTCTCCTCTAACACATTTCTCAGGGCTGGGAAGGACAGAAAAACAATCAGAGTCTGGACCTCAGCTTTAAATTCAGACTTCCACATTTCCTGAAGAACCACCTGGTGCAATTAACTTCTTTCAAGACTTTGAACTATAAATACATCCCAGGGGAAATCAAAGGCTAGACCGAGGCAGCACAAATGCCACAGAGCACTTTTTCCTACAGTTAATTGCAAACCCTTTGGTTACTGATGCCCTTTGGAATATTTTTCCTCTTGCCCTCAGTTAACTTATTCTCTGCACCTCTACCAAGGAAGACTTCAGAGCACTGCCTGCTCTGGACTCCTCCAAAATTTAATGAAATCGTTTGGCCTCTTCCAAAGGACTCCTGACTTGATTCTGAATGCTGAGAAGGGGATTAATGAGACACACGTGGAATTAGGGCAATGCTATCATGGAAAAGTCTACCTCAGATTGAAGATTGCCAGCAAAAATAACATAAAAAATTGCAAGTTGGGCATTCAAGATGAGAAACAAAGAGCAGGAATAGAATTTTCAAAGGCAGCTGAGGGAAACGCATACCCAGTTTTTGAGGCAATTCAAGAGAAGCAGAGTGCCCATCTTCCTACAGCTCCAAGGTCAAGCTGTATAAAAAGCAGGGAAACGCCGCAAAACCAGGGACATCCACTCTGCTCAAATGTTGAACTGGCTCGACACTTAGACAGACTCGTTCAGACAACCCATCAGATTGAGTAGCCTTGTCAGCCAACTACTTGTTTCATGGTTTATTTTGGACCTTTGAGGTTTGATCTCAAATTTCAATATACATACCACATTAAACCCAGGTGCTGGCATCCAAACGTGCGTTAGACATTTTGTACAAAGAGTCATTGAGCCACACACTTTAGTTAAGTTCCACCAATCCTAAAGACACTGCAAGGCATCAGAAAAGGTTAAAAATCTTAAGATACACAAGAGTTTTG